>CAHIKZ030001451.1:262500-310000 GCA_903632075.3 Acanthosepion pharaonis
TTTTTTTTACATATGAATATTGCATTAACAATTTGTCATTCTCAAACAAAAAAGGATTTTTCCAAATACTTAACCCATAGCTGGAGGGAGGAGAAAATTCATACCTTTCTCAAAGGTATTTGTGCATAACAAACTCTACTGGAAATAGACCTCAGCATTCCAATTTCTCTTTCAGAGTTTCTATCCATTGCACCACCTGCACATCTGTAAAGCACTTTATTACTGCTTCATGATGTAGGAGTTCATGGCTCACCACAACTTCCTTTCTTTTATTATCTGTAAAAGGGAAATAGAAGTTTCCTGTTGCCTTCTCTATGATTTTGAATTCAGAATTATCCTTCTTGATTGGCTGCCATCCAAGGCTAGAGAACCACTTCTATCATAATATTTAAGCAATGTACTTTTACTGAATGCCAGTTTACAACCATATAGCACTGGGAATGCTGGTTCCAGTATGATTACTGAAGTTAAACAATGTTGAACTTGGTCAGTATTTAGATGGGTGACTGCTTGGGAATACCAAGTGCCATAAGCTTGGATGTGTGGGTGGTGTAATGGATAATGGCCTCGAATTGTTAGAGAGCTGAGTTCTAATTCCAGTTGGGTTCATTATATTTTCTTATGCACAAATACCCTTGAGTAAGGTTCCACCTTTTTCCCTCCAGCTCTGGATTGATTAGTAACACTTGTATCATTAAATTATTATTACCTAAAAAAACAAGTTGGTTACAATCTAAAAATAAATTCTGACTTTAAATAACTTGCAAAAGGCTGATAAGGGATAAAAAAAAAAATGAATCTATCAATCAAATTGAAATATGTCTTTTGATTTATTTACATTCTCTGAATTAGAAAATGCATAGAAACTAAGAATCCAAAGTAAGGGTCCAGTTTTATTGACTTTATAGAATTGATAATTTTATTATATTTTTGAAAAATAAATGCAATAAAATAAAGAAAAAACGAATCAATCAAAGAAATAAATCAAATCCAAATGAAAAATTTTTAAATTTATTTCCAGTTTAAATATAAACTGTAATATAGAATTCAGGGTCCAGTTTTATATTGGACTATACAAATTGATTTGGATTTTAATTAATTTTTGGCTTTAAATAACCTGCAAAATGGTTGATAAACCATAGAAAAACGAATCAATCAATGAAATACTGATTAAAACACAGGCATGTCTTTTAGATTTATTTTCATTCTCTGGAATATAAATGTGTAGAAACTACAGTGACCCCAATGTGAGGGATTGGTTTATATATTGATTGTAATATAGAATTGATCCCTCACTTTATATTCATATTATAATTTCTTGTTTATTAAGTTTAATTCTGATTCGCTATGAATGTTGATTTCCCCACAGCTAAACAGGTTAATTAGTAAGCAGCCATTGTTACTAAATCATCATCTCAAAAACAAAAGGAAGAAAAAGTTTCTTACAATCTAAAAATATTTTCTAATTTTAAATAACCTGCAAACTGTTGATAAACTGTAGAAAACAAAACAATTTATTTCAGAAAATAAGCAATTATGGCTCTCCACTGATTCCTTTTCTTTATTATCTCTGAATTTCCATCATTTCTTGTGAATGATAGTGGTTTTCTTTCCTGTTGCTTTCTCGATGGTTTTAAATTATTAGTTGTCCTCTTCTAAGCTTACTGCTACACAAGGCTAGAAAAGCCAGTCTACTTTGCTTTTTAATTTTTCTTATCTGAGAAATTTTGAAAAGATAGTGGTTTCCTGTTGCTTTATCAATAGTTTTGAATCCAGAGTTATTCACCTTATAGACTGGTTGCCAACCAAGGCTAGAGAGCCCAGTCCACCCTGCCATTTCCCAAGGTTCTTAGTGTAAAAGTTAACACAATGACAGTGTTGATTTCTATGTCCACACTCTATCTATAAATGTTCTAATTCCAATATTGAGCATTCTTTCCCTATAAGTATAACAAATTTTTATACAATATAAAAAAAACAGATGCAATAAATTAAATATATATAGGGTGACCCAAAAAAACAGGAATTTCTGAAGTATATATTGCCAGACATGAACAAGTGGCAACACTGCGAGACAGTGACCTTGAGCAAGTAAACATTTCGCCATTTAGAATTCAAGATGAACTTCACAGTATCCCAGCTGAGATGTTGCAGCAGTCGATGAGGAATCTCAACAGCAGATTTCAAGAATGCATTCGTACAAGAGGACGCCATCTACAGGACGTAATTTTTAAAAAATGAAAATTCCATCATTGTTTCTTAAATGGCATGTTTTAAGGTTTCAATTACTATGAAAATATTTTTCTTCCATCACTCTTGGTTTTATTGGATTGTTAAAAAGTTCCCATTTTTTGGGTCACCCTATATATATATATATATATATATATATATATATATATATATATATAATGATAATGGCTGCCCACTTGCTGCTTTAAGGATGATAAAATTTTACCTGTTTGGTTAAAGTAGTTACCACCCCAAATACCTGAACATCCCCTTTTGATAACTGGCAGTTGTTTATAGTAATACATAGCTTGGGCAACACTGTGTATGCTGAGTATCAGGAACCATTGATCCACCTTTGATCCAGTCAATTAGATACTGGACTTTTCATGGTTTGACCAGTTTCGTGGTAAGACATAGGTGGGGTTTTTAATGTCCGAATCATGTCACGATAATATGACCACTGCTTTTTCTCACAGTACTGGATGTTTTCAAGTGGTCCCTAATCTAAGCCCTGACCAAGCTCAACAGTGCTTATATATAAACTATAAAATCTCCACAAATATTCTTAAATGTCTATAATTGATAACAGAAGCCATTGGTTTATACCAACGGCTTCCCATACTTAATACGTCTCATTTTCACTCTCGTGTGGTCATGTGTGATGTCATGAGCTGCGGTGCGATTTTTGCTTCCAGCAACTCGTATGCATGAGTTTGTCGTTGCAGACTATCATTATTGTTTTGTCCATGTATTGTTTAATATATTATAATGTAATTGTCATCCTTGATAATGGCTTATGTAAGTAAAAAAAAAAGTAAAAAAATATGTATCAATATGGTGTTTTTTTTTTTTCTTTTTAATGATAATGTTATTAAGCTTATCAGATGATATAAAAAGAATTTACATAAAATAAATAGACAAAATTTGTCTATATTATTTAATGAACGTTTATATCAATATTTATATATATATATATATATATTTGGTTGGATTGATGTCACTAATTTGTTTGATGTTAGCTTTATATCTGATATTGAGTGCTTTTTTTAATAAATACCACGCATATAATATATAAATAATTAATATATATATATATATATATATATATATATATATATATATATATATATTTTAACACTTTTCACACACACATATATATATATATATATATATATATATATATATATAACTTTTAAAAACCGTTCACAAGGGTTTATAGCTTTCAATTTGGTGAAAATAACTGGTAGTTAAGGCAATTCTCAAAATTTTTTGCATAGCATCTTGAGAGGCTGTTCTGATCAACAGTTGTATAATATCAGGGTTCTTGCACTGTCATGTCACACATGGATGGGTGTTCCTGCATGCACTTCTGGTGGGCAACCCTGTGGCCACATTATGTCACAGTCTGCGCCAGTTCCTTTCTGCCCATATCACATACGATAACCATCTGCTACTAATTACATTAGACCTTTTCCTTACCAACATAACTCAACATGACAATAAACAGCCAAAAATATAAATCTAAACCAACTCAAAAAAAATCACCTAAACTCTTTAACATTTCCTTCTCCAACATCCGTGGTATTTGTACCAAATTCTCCAGTGTAGAATCATTTCTCTTCGAAAAGTCTCTTGATATAATAGCTCTCTGCAAGAATAACCTTAACTCATCAATCCCCTACTCTGTCCTTTTTGTTTCTATTTTCCTTAAAAATTCCTTGTTATTCTGATGTTCAGTCAATGGTATTCTTAGCATCCTTCTGTAGAACCACATTTCTGCTGCTTGATGTATCTTTGTCATCTGCGAGAAGATTGTCCATATAGGAGGATTAATATTATATAAGTTTAGAACTCATCTTTACGTCTAATAAAATCTTCCTTTTTCTTAATACTTTGCTTAGCTTATGGAAGGCATCTGTCAATATTCCAATGTACTTTTATTTAATTCTAGTAAATGACAGTTTCCTATTTTCCTCCCAAACATGCCAGCATGGCTTGTCAACAATGCAGCATTGAAAGTGTTAATTCTTTTGCCAGTAAAAATCTATTTGTGGAAAAATACTAATTCAATTTTCCTTTTTTTTAAACAGAGCTCCTCTTCTTCCAGTCGGAATCAAGAAAACTCGGCAACTGATCCTAACCAAAACTCCTCCTCTCAACAAGTGGTCACACCATCTCTGACGCCACACAGCATACCCACTTCTCCTGGTATCTGTAATGTCTCTCCCTCTTTTACCCAGCAAAATTTTAAAGTTTCCCCACTCCAACCTGCTCTCACTCCATCAAAACTGCAGCCAACAAAGCTTTTTTGTTTCATCATCCACACGCCCTAGTTTGTCACCGTTACAGCCCTGCTCGAACCTGCCTTCACCACAGCCAAACTCATTTCCTGCCACAAATGGGATTCTTCCATCTCCTGGGTTGCAGGCTGAAGCCAGCTCCCCAAATCAGCCACATTGTGTTTCAACTTCGGCCCAATCCATCACGGAAGCCTCATCTTCAAATCTCCCACCTGACATAGAAAATGATAATTCTCTGTTTCAAGAGAAAGAGTACTTCATTTTACCCGTGTACATATATGACTGTTCACTGTCGAAGATCATTGACTCTCTGGTTCATAAAGGGGCATTCACACTGCCCCCTGACATTGTGGAAGATCACACAATTGGAGACAATCTGTTTCATGAGTACGATCTTGGGGTTGGCAAGTCTCAGACCCCAAACAACTTGGACATTCATGATGACAGCAGCGAAGGAGGACGACACAGTACGGCTTCACTTGATCGACGCTCAAATGACAGCATATCTGATCACCCTGGCGATTTCAAAAAACACCGTGAAAAAGTGACGGATGTATTCAGCAGTAGTTATGTCATTGGTAAGCAGAAGTCATATTTAATACTACGAGTCAAATTTATGGAATATGTGCAATGCATTTTAGAAATAGATATCAAGAGCATCTTTCACTTTGTATGAATAAATAACTGAAGGATGATTTTTTATGCATTTTTTTTTATTTAGTGTGTGTCTTTTATTGTTTTTTGTGCATTATTTTATCTTCTGCAATTTTTTTTTGTTTAGTGTCTGTTAAGAGTTTTTCTCTAGTGCTTTGTATATGTTTTACTTTATTGTGTGTCTGTTTCTTCTTTTGCCTCTCGTGCGTGTGTGTTTCTTCTTTTGCCTCTTCATGAGGTGTTCGTTTTTCTTTTGCCTCTTTGCCTTAAAATGTGTGTGTTTCTTCTTTTAAATTAATAATCGTGTTTCTAAATATTCAATATTGAAAAATTTCTCGTGTGTTTTTCTTCTTTTCATTTTCTAATTGTATTGTTTAATCTTTTTTTTCTATAATTTGTTTTATTTTTCTTTTGCCTTAATTTTTGAAGTTTCTTTATTTCAAATCTTTATCTCGTGTGTATCTTTCTTTAAGATTTCTAAATCCAGTGACATTTCTTTTTTTCATATTTCGTCGTGATTATTTCTTCTTTTGGCCTCTTACACTTGTGAAATTTTTTCTTCAGACTTTTATAATGTCCCATAAATGTTTTATTACATGAATATCCTTGTTCTTTCGTAGTTTTTTTGTTTTAAAAAATTCGTGTGTTTGGATTTCTTTTGCCTCTTTTTAATCTGATGTTTTCTTTTTTTTGCCTGAATAGGGTTGTTTTTTTTATCTCTTGTTTTCCAAAGAAAATTTTTCTCTTTTGTATTTCTTCTTTTTTCAAAAAATAAAAAATTTGTTATAATTGGTGCGTGTGAGTTTCAACCAATTTATTAAGATCTCTTATATATGTGTTCTTTTCTCCTTTTTTGTGCCTCGTGCATGTGAGCTTTTTCTCTCTTGTCTACTGTGCGCCTGCTTTTCTCTTTTGTGTCTCTTGTATTTTACTTTTTTTATGTATGTATATTTTCTTATTTTCATATTATATTTTATTATCTATGTTTTTAGTTTAGTATTTCTCTCATTTAGTCTTTTGTATACTTGTTTTTTTTTTCTTTTCAACCCTGACTCGCCTAATTTATTTATATATTTTTTTTCTTCTTCTTCTTCTTCTTGTTTCCAAGGTATATTCCGTAATCTATCTGACGAACATTATGTTGACAAGATGGATATTGACACTGCCATTGACATCTGTGAAGAGTCGCCTCCCTTGGAGATCAATATTGTACAGTTTTTGCATGCTTCCTGTGGCCATCTCCGGCACGTCTGCAGTAAACAGAAAAAGTACGATGAAGAAGGTGCCACTTCCTACTTTTGTGACGACTCACCTCGAAAGTCAGCTGTACGCTTTTCAGACAGGAATGAAAGGTAAAAAAAAAAAAAAAAAAGTACAGTAGTAGCAGAAGTTGTACAAGAAGCTACACCAAAATAATACTGATTGATTGATTTGTTTTTTTTTATGGCTTATCAACACTTTGCAGGTTATTTAAAGCCAGAAAATATTTTTTAAGATGGCAAGAATTTTTTTTTTCTTGGATAATAATGATTTAGTGATACAAGTCTTACTAATTAACCCATAGCTGTGGGCGGAGAAGAGGTGGCTTCATGCCTAAAAAGAATTTGATAAACAGTAAATTATAACGTGGACATAAAGTGGGGGATTAATTCTATATTACAATCAATATATAAACGGATCCCTTACTTTGTGGCCATGGTAATTTCTGTACATTTATATTCAAGAGAATGTAAATAAATCTAAAAGACATGCCTGTGTAGCTAATCAGTATTTCATTGATTGATTGATTCATTTTTTACTGCTTATCACCCTTTTGTAGGTTATTTAAAGCCAGAAATTATAATGTGGCCATAAAGTGGGTGATTAATTCTATATTACAATAAATATATAAAATGATCCTTCACTTTGCGGCCACATTAGTTTCTATATATCTATATTCCAAAGAATGTAAATAAATCTAAAAGACATGCCTGTGTAGCTAATCAGCATTTTATTGATTGATTCATTCCTTTTCAACTGTTTGCAGGTTATTGAAAGCCAGAAAATATTTTTAGATTTTAAGAATTTTTTTTTTTTTTTTGAGATAATGATTTAGTGATACAAGTCTTACTAATTAATTAATAGGTTGGGGGGGTGGAGAAAAGGTGAATTCATACCTTATCCAAGGATATTTGCGCATAAGTGAATATAACAAACCTAACTGGAATTGGAACTTGGAATTCAGAGCCATTATCCATTACATTGACCACACATCTGGTAATTACTGGTATTCCCAAGTGGTCACCCATCTAGGTACTGACTAGTCTCAATGTTGCTTAACTTCAGTGATTGTATGGGATCCAATGTTTCAACTTGATATAGCAGTAAGCTTAAAGCACCTGGTATTCCTAAGTGGTCACCCATCTGGATACTGACCAGGCTTAACTTTGGTGATCGTACATGAACCGCTGTTTAAATGTGATGTGTCTGTAAGCCATCAAAATTATAGGAATTGCCTAAAACTTCCTCTCATATGTGGCACTATGATTGGGATGCACACATAGAAGGAAGGTGTGATTTTTATAGTAGATAGATTCACCTATCGTCCAGTTCATACTCCTCCCATGTCTTTTGAACAGGAATAAAAGTTTAACACTTGTTGCCAGTTTAGGATTGCATTTTCCGTTCCCTCTAAAGTCTTTTCATTCTCTTTCACTACCAGTAGCTCCCTGTATCTTAGTAGCATTATTGCCTTGCTTGGGGTAGAATTGATTTAAGAAATTATATATATATATATATATATATATATATATATATATATATATATATCATTCCCTTGAAAATTATCTGGATTATTTTCTTTTAAATAAGCATATTTTATGAAGTATCTTAATTAAATACTTTTGGCCACAATGCACTGTTTCAACAATTTAGAAGTTACAGACAGACATACAGTATTTTTTTTTAATGTTATATAGACTATTATGAATTTGCTTAGCTGAAAAACCTTCAGAATCAAATGTTACTCAAATTCTCAGAGGCATTAACAGAATTTTAGTTGAAAGAGATTTATGTTTTTGGTGATTGTCAACCAAGCAGAAACAGCAAAAAATTTTTTAAATATATAAGAATTGATTTAAGAATATATATATATATATATATATATATATATATATATATATATATAGTGGATAAAAATTTTAGATAGAGTATATCTGTAAAAGGACTATGAATAAAAACAAAAGGAAAACTTATCTCATCCAAGGCAACTTGTCTTCTGAGGGACTTTATCAAGGTAAATGTAAGGATTTTATTTTGTGACAGGTATTTATATACAAGAGCAAAAATGTTATTGTTTTTTTTTTTTTTTTGTGTATAGGTGCTAATGAATATTCATCAGGTTAGCAGAAAAGTCAAGGCAATTTTATGGATGTGAGGTGATTCAGTTAAAAAAAACAAAAACAATACTACTTATTTTCCTTCATTAGGCATTGTACCTATATTCATAGATAATTATATTGGACATACCACTACATGCCTATCAAGAAGATTCACATTACATCTCTCTGACCATAGCTCAATTAGGACCCATTTAAACATACATGGAAACCTACCAAGCTCCATCTGTAACATACTCTTAGAAAATATGACTATAATAGCTTCACCCACATGTAAGAAAAGGTTAAAAATAATGGAAGCCTTAATAATAAAAATGAAAAAGCCAACACTCAATGATATCAACTATGAACATGGCCACAATCTGCTAACCACATTTGGAAAAAAAAATTCTTATCACTATAGACACATTTATAAAAATCTATGTAGTTAAAAATAAAAAAAATATCCTTGATAATGGTTAATGGAATATCTGAAGGTGCTCAGATATAGAGAACATTTGTACAGTTTTTACACACTTTATATCTAGAAAAGAAAACTTATACAAATGCAAGAAAAATTAAATAAAAAGCTTAATTGCAATACCTTGTCAGTTATCTCTAATGAAACATATATAAAAGACCTCAAATGTACAATTACATACATACATACATACACACACACACACCTATGTAAAAGTTTGTCACTTAGCTGATTGATGTTACCTTCAGCATCCCAACTCCAGAGTTTCGTTAGTGGACCTGTTTGTGTGGATGTGTATGTGTGTGTGTATATATATATATATATATATCTGATTGAATAAATTACAAACATTATGTCTGCTTATTTTTATCATAATCCTTTCATATTCATGAATATTTTTCTGTATATTACAATTGAATGAGGTAAGAAATGCACTGTAACAGTGAGAATCACTTTTATTTCCAGGAATACTTTCCATCTCTTTTTGAAATCATATATATATATATATATATATATTCATTTATTATAATTTTATCATATAGACAAAACCATTTTACTCACTACAAAGATGCAACTTGGTTTCAGTGCATTTCAACTGCACTTTGACAAGTGATTTGAAAAAATGGTTATGAAAAATATTTCATAACCATTTTTGGTTTCATCAAAATGGAGATATATATATATATATATATATATATATATATATATATACACACACACACACACACACACAGAGTGTTCATGAAGTCATTAGACAAATAGAAAAATTTATTAAAATTACAATGGAAATTGGATATTGTTGAAATGTCTACATGATATGAAGTTATAGTGAAGTTTATATACAAATAGTTCTTAAATTTTTATATGGGCCCCATACATTACATGAAAGACATCTAAGCAATATTCAATTTTTTCGTTCTGGTAATTCTTTAATTACAGTCAAAAACATAAAAACATAACATTTAATAAAGCTATTAATATGAATAAAAGAACTTTGATAATATTAATATGCAACAAAATTTTCATTGTCACCTCTTTTAAATTTTTCATAATGACTTTTTAAACTTGTCTAAAGATTTTGGGGATACCCTGCATGTATATGTGTATATACTTGACTTTCCTGTTGTTTTCAATATGTGAGGGTCAAGTAGGTCAGTTTTTAGAACCAATAGCCATACTACCCACACATTTGATTATATTAGTGAAGTCTTGTGCAGGACCAACCACACTTTTTAAAAGAGCCGAATACAGAGAAATGGTGCACAGCATACTACAAGGTCCTCAATTGATCCACTGTGTATATGTTTCATTTTTGGATCTGATAATGCCTAGAAAGGCAAAACACCTAATCAAATCAAGTTTCAATGAAACATTTTCCATATGTCAAATTTCTTAAAAACTTTCTCAGTATTCTATATCCTATTTCACACACACACACACACACACACACACACACACGTGTGTGTGTGTTTATATAACAATAACTCGAGGTGGTATAATGGTTAGCATTTGTCTAATTTTAGAACAATTACAACTGAATAGTGAGTTCATTTCTCACTGGGTGCCCCATAATTTTGTTTCCACATTGAAAATATACGCTTGGAAAATCACATTTTAAATCATCCCTTGAGGCGGTGTAATGGTTACCAAGCTTGTCTCACTAGAACAATTACAACTGAGTAGTGAGTTTGATTCTTACTAGGTGTATTTTATTATTTTTGGCCTTTTGCCACATCTAAGCAATGCTTAGAAAATCACTATATATATATATATATATATATATATGTCTTTAAAAAACCCAGTAATTTTAAAATTTACTCCAAAATTCTTTTGAGGATGAAATGGAACTAATGTCTTTAATTTAATTGCAAAATTAAATTGTGGCTTTTAGCTTCCATTTTTGAAACATGGTTAGAACTGTGTAGTTCCAAAAACCATATTTGAAATCAATATATATATATATATATATATATATATATATATATATATATATATATATATCAAAAAGTGAACCTAGAAGTCAACACTAGAGGCATACAGTCTGTTTCATGCTAGATGCAATTGTCAGGCCATGAGTGCTGTTGTTTTTCTAGGCTATTTATATATATACGGGTCAGTGGTGCATTATGGGTAGTCTATTTTAGTGGTTATTTTACCGGAAGTCGTTTATTTATTTATATGGGTTAAATTATTTTGCTTGTTTTTATTTATTTTTTTCATTTTTTATCTTATATATTTATTTATTTTATTTTAATCGGTGTTTTTATTAACATAGTAAAAATTTGTTTATATCGCTTATTTAATAGTTTTGTTTTGGTTTGGGAAGATAATTAATGATATTTATTCAATTTTGGGGTTGATTGCTGTAGTTTATTCTGAACTATTGTTTTATGGACATTTTTTTAAATATATATATATATATATATATATATATATATATATATATATATATATATATATATATATATATATATATATATAGTTCATGTTTACTGATTTTTTCAAAAAAAGGTGCGTGTTTATTAATTTTACTTCCCAAGATTATTGTTTTTTTCAGTGAATATTTTATTAGGACATTTTTCACCATAATGATTATTCAAATGTAGGTATTTGTTCAGATTAACTTAATCTGGTACAAAGATACAAAAATAAGGGCTCCCAGTGAGGAGAGAACTCTGCAGTTAACATTTTGCAAGAGTATGTTTTTCAGATAGCAGATAATTAATTTCACGAATGTTTTACAAAAGAAGAATTCGAACTTTTTTGCTTCTGTTCAGTCTTTTTTTGTTTTAATTTACAGTTATTATGATTCGCCTCATCTGTTTACGGAACCCAACATTTCTGACTCCAAGTCTTTCCAGCTTCCCTCAATAAAAGTTCCAATTCCATTGTCGCCAATGGATGAGGGTCGGACTTGTGAATATGTCTCTGAACTCCACCAGATTATCTCTCACAAATTTGCCGACACAATGAGCACTTGGTTTAAACCGGTTCCAAGCTGTCCCGATTACTACTTCTTTTGTCCGGATCCTGTGACAGTCAATAATAATGTCGTAAGTTGTCTTCTTATTTCTTTTTAAGACAATTGAAAAACTGTAGTTTTAGCTAACGTGTTTCATCTCATGTGGACAAAAAACAAAATGAATTTATTGAAAGAAAGTATGTATAAACAACAAACAAAATGCCATTAGCAACTAGAAGAATTTAGAAATGCTATTGTGTATTCATATGGTCAACTGAAAAATTACATCAATTATTTTGTTTGAAGAGAATATTTTCACATGTAGAAATATTGTTTGTATTGTTGTGTTGATGGATTCAACTGTTTTCTTTTGATTTCATGGTATATTTGTTGTGTATGTTGGCTTGGGAGAGTAGTGATTCTGTTAGGAAAGGTGGGTGTAGATTAATATTTGTATAATAATTCAATGGTAGCACATTCAAGGATTTTCCTTCTGAGTTAATTATTTTCTTTTTTATGAGTGTAGCATTTATAAAATCAAAATTGTGCTTGAATTTATTTCTATGTATGACTAGTGCATTTGTTAAATTTTTATTCCGTCCTAGGTATGACGTCAAACTCCATCCACGTCCTGGGTAAGACGATAAACTATGTCCAACAGCAGGAGGCTTTGAGGAGCGTGGAAGCGCCTCTTAATTGCTGGTGTTCCCAGGTCCACCCTGACCTAGGGTGGTAGCACCTGTTAGGGTCCCAGCTATGGGCAAATAGTTAACTCCCCAAACTATGAAAGTGTTGAAATAGGTTTTAATACCAGAAATACTTTTGCCAGCAATAAGTTTTTGAAGAAAAAAATTATTACCAGCAATACATTTTTGAAAAAAGATGTTACTAGCTATACTTTTTTGAAAAAAAAAAATTACAAGTGATACAATTTTGAAGAAAAAATATTACCAGAAATAGATTTTTGAAGGAAAAAAATTTTACCAGCAATGCATTTGATAAAAAAAAAAAAATATTACCAGCAATAAAAATCTTGTCGGCATTAAATAACCCATTGAAGTTGATATGCCGTAAAACAAACCAAATTTTTATTTATGAGGTCTCTTTTGAGCTCATAGATGTGTTTTTTTTAAAACAGTTTTCCTATCGTCTTTTACCTTAATACATATTGTCTTTTTCTACAAGTTAATTCTGAGAAAATTTTACATATGCATTTCTATATAAATTCTTATCTATCTTTTATATGAGTGTGTATATCTGACTGGTTCAGTATGTCACCAGTGGTGTTAGCAACTTTTAAAATAAATGACTTGAAGTGACACTTGATAGCAAGTGTAAAAAATGGGCTTATTCATGGATACACCATTAAAAAAAAAAAAATAAATCACTAACAAAGACATGATGGGTCAGGTGAAGTGTGATGTTGACATCTTTCAAAATAAATAAACTGTCCAGATACTTGTTAATAAGTGTCATGATCACAAATCATGTAATACCTTAGGATCTTTGGGCACCACATCTACTACAGCCATAGCAATGTTGGAGCCCAATCCACTTTAACCCGTTTTGAATTCAGTTTTCCTCTTCCTAGACTGGTTGCCAACCAAGGCTATAAGGCTCAATCTGTCCAGCTATTTACCCGTAGCTGAAGGGAATAGCACATGTGAATGTGATGAACTCTATTAGAATTCAATCTCTGCTCTCCGATTCTCTGAACTGCTATCCATTAATATTCTGTGTGTCTTTAATAAGTGTTAAGGGGTTTTATTTCAGTATCATTAGTAATCATTTTTTTTAATCAATTCATCCCAAACAAGGCAATAATGCCACTGAGACACTAGAGGCTACCAGGAATTAAAAAGAATGAAAAGACTTTAGAAGCAACAGAAAACCCAATCCTGAACAGGAAAACAATGGATAAACCTCTACTCCTGTACAAAATACTATGGAGGAGTGTGAACTGGATGATAGACCCATTTACTCTTATTAAGGAAAAAAATAAATAGTGAATAAATTTCTAGAGTTTAGGTGGTCATTAGAAGTTTCGAGTTAAAGTATAACTTAGAAGGAAATAGAAACTCAATCCTAAAGGGGAAATAAGGGATAAACCTATACTCCTGTTCAAAATACCAGAGAAGAGTGTTAACCAGGTCATAGGCAAACCAATCTATTCCCATTAATAATAAAAATAATAATAGTAATAATAATAGAAGGCTGCTTGTATTCGAGGATACCTTTCTACTAGGGCCTTGGACACTCCCCTATTGCAGACAAATTTCCAGAGGAAACAAATGTTTTTTCAACACCCACAGAGCCAACCTGTGGTGTATACTTTAACTATGCTGAGCAGAAATTTTAGTTATTGTTTTTGGGAATTTTGTGTTATGTAGAATGATCAACAATTTGAACAACACCAGCACAAATAAAAACCCTCGGTCAATGAATTGTGACTTTGTGCTAGTGTTTTGTTACACAATTTCACTAAAAATTCTGTCTATATTTCTGAGATGAATTTTTATTCATTTTTACATTATTGAATTTATTTTAATCAATAAAACTCAAACAAAATATTTGTTTGAATAAAAAAAATATTTGGATTTAAAATTTGTTGACCAACCATTTAAATATTTTGATATTCAAAATTGAATTAAATATAAATTGTATATACTAAATTCATTTAAATTTCTATATTTTCTTAAATAAAAAATGAAAATAATTTTAATTTGTCAAATTTTATTTATTTTTCTCTGCAATTTCCATTTCAAATGGTTTAAAATTTAAATCAATCAAATTTATTCACTTGATAAATATCTGTTAATTTTGAAAACACATGGCTGAAATATTAGAAAAACATTCCTTTATGAATATTTGCAGATGTCAATTCATTCAATGTTTTATTTGAAATTTCAATCAGGCACATCTATGAATACATCAAGAAATAACTGATAAAAGAATTCCATTAAACATTTCATTGAAATAGAACCCAAAATCCAGTAACATGGAAATAATAAAGGGTTCAGTTCAACATTCCAAAGATTTGAAGCAAGGCCAGAAAACAACGGCAAAAATGTTGTAATAAATATTTGACAAAAGATGAGGACAATAGTTTAAATAATGAAAAATAATGTTAATCACAAGGTTTAAATAAAAGATATTGGTTTTCAGGCACTTTCCAAATGGGAATGGGTTCCTCTAATAAGAGTGAGAAGGGCCTGGATTTGGAGAGAGAGAGATTTTCTCAGCTTTCTTTGGTTGGTCAGTTATTATATAATGTTTTTTTTTATTAGCCAATCAATTAATTCTTAGTTTTTATTCAACTTTTACAATCAAAACATCCAGTGGAGTATAAGGGACGCTAACTTAAGTCTTGTTTTCTAATAGTTTTTGAGTTGTTTTTCTATTTTTTGTATTTTAATATGGTATACATTACTGTAGGAATTTTAATTCTCAATTGTAACAACCGTTCTGAAGTGTAATTGCTTTATGGACCACTAAAATATTAACATGGACCCCCTAATAATGTTACATCATCCCCAGGGTCTATATTGACCCCGGTTGAGAACCACTGTCCTAAAACATCCAATATGGCTTTATTTTAGCCCTGTTGTCAGGTTTTCAAAACAATTCTGGGCTCTGTGACTTGGAAGACAGCTTCCTGTTAACACCTGTCACTCAAATTGTCATGTCCTGACCTTTTCAGCTGCTAAGTCAACTTACATTTAGACTAAGTTAATATTACGCTATCCTTAAAAGGAATATAACACTTATAATTCATTAAAATTTTTTTTCTTTCATTGGAAATACTTTCCCTCCATTGAGCAAATTTTGGCAGCCATGACACTTTCCCATGAGCCATACTGCCACAATACTACTGTTGATACTGGCATAAATTTCAGATGATATTTTAGAAAAGAATCAAAAATTCCTAAAAATGTAATATAATTGAGAGTAGTATTCAGCATAGAAATTCCTTCAGAATTTCAAATGCTTTATCCGCATAAAATTTCTGATGAGGTTATCTGTGTTTAGTTGTTTCTGTTTGAAAACACTTTTATTAGTTTGGTTTGTTTTACGACATATCAACCTCAATGGGTTATATACGACAAGAGTTTAATTTGGTAATTTTTTTTTTTTTTCCAAAAAATGTATAGCTGGTAATTTTTTTTTTTTTTCCTTCAAAAAATATATTTTGGTACTAATGTATTGTTAGTAATAATTTTTACAAAAAATTTATTGCTGGTAAATTTTTTTTTTTTTTTTGAAAATGTATAGCTGGTAATTTTTTTTTTTAATCAAAAAAATATATTGTTGGTACTAATGTATTTTTAGTAATAATTTTACTTCAAAAATTTATTTTGGTAAAATTTTTGAAGAATAAAATTGGTATTAAAATCTATTTTTACACTTTCATAAAATTTGATTTATTCCAGTTTGGGGGTTAACTATTTTATGAAATAGTTGGGACCCTAACATGTGGTGCTACCACACTGGGTCAGATTGGACCCTTGAACACCAGCAATTAGGAGGTAGTTTACACCTCCAAAAAAAATTTGATCAGATTTTTGCTGTTGGATTAAAGTTTATGTCATACCCATTTTTATTTTTATGAAGGACTATTATATGTACTTCAGGTGAAATTAACCCTTTATAAATTAGAAAAACCCAAATTTAAAATTTTTTTTTTTTTTTTTTTTTTTTCCCCCCATTAAAAATTTCAATTGTACAAGACCTGTAAATACTTGAGATAAAGGGTTATGTTGAGGGATAGTTTATATGGATATGGGGGGAAGATAACGGTTGACCCTGGACTTGAATAGGTTATGATTGTTTGATCATTAAAAACATCCTTTTGAAGTTTGTTCCACATTTTTTTCCAAAAAGAAGTTGTTTAGAGGTTTTTCAAAACCAATGGAATATTCTCTTGTGTGTGATCATTGTTACTATGAAAGTGGCATGGCAGGTTTTCAGTGAATTTTAGACATGGTGGATCTAAGAAATGCAACTCGTATTTTTATATTTATTTACTATTGTAGCAATAAATCAATGAGAGGCTCGCCACATCCTAAAAAGAGAGAGAGGTTGAAGGGTAAGAATAATTTTTCTCCAACATACAAATAGAGATGTTTTTTGAATGTTAAAAGACTGGAAAGTGATATTATTGTTTTTTTTTTTAAGCATTTCACCCCAAGCAAGGCGGGAAGCCACTAGGACGCAAGGGGATACAGAAAATTTGGAGCAAGATCAGATAGGAGTGATAGAAGAAAGGATGAGGAGAAGGATAGTGGATAGATCAAGGCAACTGGAGATGTTGATCGACATTACATTTGAATAGCTGGTGATTATAGCTCTCAGGGAAACTGGAATAGGGAAGGGAGTTCCACAGGCGAGAGGTGTGAGACATGAAGCTATTAAAGTAGAAGAGACGGCTACATTTAGGAGTTTCGACAGTGAAGGGGTGAGAGCAGGATGCCAGCCTCGTAGGGCACTTGAACTCATGAAGTCTGGGAACCAGCGAATGCAGCTCCTCAGAGCAATTGCCATGAAAGTATTTGTAAAAAAGACAGAGAGAGGCGACGGCACGTCTGTGAGAGAGTGACTATAGACAAGATGCCAGAGCAGGGCCAATTATATTGCATATCCACCTCTGAAGCCTATCAAGAACCCCGAGGCAAACAGAAGGGGCTCCAGACCATATATGGCAGCAATACTCCATGCAAGGGCGAATTGTTGATTTGTAGATCTGGAGGATCGATTCCGGGAAGAAAAATTTCCTGGCATGGCACAGGGAGCCAACTTCCCTTGCAGTGGACGAAGCAATTGACTCAATGTATTTGTTCCACCTCAGGTCAGCCATCAACGTGAGACTGAGCAGCCGCAGAGAGATGCTCTCGAGAAGTTGAGCGTCAGACATTCTAATGGAGGGCAGGGAAGGATCTCTGTGGTGATTAATAGAGAGCAGTTTTGTTTTTGAAGCATTAAAGTTATGGCAATAGTACCCTATTTTCTGCCTGATCTGACTCTTAGTTTCACACTCTTAGAGTTCAGGAGTGCTTAAATGCACCCACAATTGGATAGCACATTGAAAACACCTGTCATTTGATCACCCAGAAATGCCATGTAATCTGCGTCTTTTTGGAAATCTGCAAAATGTTGTAAATTTCCAAAATCACACCTCATAACCAGTAATACCTTCTTCTATGGGTCATGTTCATTCAGGACATTGGCAATCATGGCTCTCCACGATTTCCTGTTTTTTGTATCTCTTAATAAATTTTCTGTTTTTGTCATCTCTCCTAAACCTTGATCTGCCATCCATACTCAAGGTCACTAGGTAGATTATGCATTGTTTTCTTTTGTCCCTTTTGCCTTCAATCTGCCCTGTGAGTATCAAATTTTCCAAATTTTCCTCGTTAAGTGCCCTGGAAATTTCAACTCTTTCTGATGTTAAGTCTAAGTGTCTTTTTGCTTCCATTTTTCTCTAAAACTTTATCATTACACACATGTTCGGTGTATGGTATTCTCAGCATCCTTCTGTAGAACAAAAATTTATTAAATATGTATTTACTGACACAAGATGAACATTTAAATAATTTTTTTTAATCTATGCAAATATAAGTGTGTCTAATACATTGGTATTATTATGAAGAAGCTGCCTAGCAAAGCTTAAACTGGATAACTCTGAGTTTGAGATGACTTACAATGAGTTGTGCTCACTTTGAAAACACTTTTTTTTTCATGAGCCTGCAAATACAACCTTTGACAATGTTCAAAAATGTATTTTGATTTTATATAATTTAATATCCAACAGCCTGGAAGGACAGGAGATATGTCAGAGGAACAAATCGGGACCACCAATGGTAAGTTTTTAAGAGCTGATATTTTCTTTGAATTTAAGAAATTGAAAATCTAACAACTTGGCTGTTAAGACAGAAGATGGCAATGTGGGTTGCATTTAAATTTTTGAAGATCAAAGGCAATAAAGCCACTAGGACGCAAGGGGGTTACTGAGTGTTAGAGAATATGAAAAAAAACTACTATTAAGGAGAGAAGACAATAAAAGTACATGAATTGAGAAGACAAGATAACGATTGACATTGCATTTAAATTTTTGAGGGTCAAAGGCAATAAAACCACTAGGATGCAAGGGATTACTGAGTGTTAGAGAATATGAGAAAAATTACTATTAAGGAGAGAGGACAATAAAAGAACAAGAATTAAGAAAATAGAAGATAATTATTGACATTGCATTTAAATTTTTGAGTGTCAAAGTTGATTGGAAAAGAAGTGTCAGAAGAGAGATCTATAAACAAGAAATGTGAGAGAAGAAACTGTTAGCATAGAACTTACAGCTTGCTACCTTTAGCCATTTCAACTGTAAAATGGTGAGACCTTGCCACTAACCTAGTAACATGCTTAAATGACTTTATGAAAAGTCTAGGTAGCAAAGATGAAAGCTCATTATGTACACTATTTACATTATTCAGACTATCGTCCTCATCTTTGTTGCCATATTTATTACAACGTTTCTGCCGTTGTACGCTCCGGCCTTCTTCAATTGTTTTGAATTTCAAACTGAACCCTTTATTTCACGCACTGGGATAGACTGTTCTAGTTCCACATGTCATGTTTTAATGGATGTCAGTTATCAGTTATCTCCTGTTAATTCCCCTCTTCAAGTTCTCCACCACCTTAACCAGGTATTGAACTCGCACTCTTTGGGTGCTGTCACTGGATCTAACTAACACCTTTATCCACTGTGCCATGTGTCCTTGAAATATAGACAGATGAGGAAAGCTCATTAAGACAATTACCATTAGATGGCTTTCACAATATGAAAATTTTTGTTTAACCATTGAAACAAAATAACAAAACTTGCCATTCTAATATCATGATTCATAACTTCTTTTCTTTTTTTTTCTCTGTCTCTTTTACTAGAATCAATCAGTCATAGCTGTACAACTGCTGAAGACACAGACATTGTCCTTGATTTATCTGGACCGGAATTGAATACTGCTAACAAGTTCCCTGTCCTAACCACCATTGACCCCAGCAATTCAGATTCAGATGACCACTCGATGTCCAGCAGTGGGGTAGAATCTTCAGATGCTGATGACCCATGTCATCCTTTGTTTATTAGTTTTATATGTACCCTCAAGCAAAACACTGACCATCACAACATTGTTGTGGGGACCATTCCCACCTGTCTTGGTAAGATGTGCTTTTTTATTTTATTTTTTTTGCTAATATAGATTGTAAATAGATTTAAATACCTTTATTTATAAAAAGGATAATATAGATTGTAATGATTATAAATAGCTTTATAAAGGATTCTGGTGTTTTTTTTTTTTTTTTTTTTTCTCCACTCACTCACTCAGGTGGATAGGTGACACCTGGAGCATCTTCTGCTACTTCTGACATGACAGACTAATGGAGGAGACCATGGTGAAAATGTTGATTCTCTTGCCACACCTTTTTGAATCTCTCCATCACGATGTGCAGTTTGCAACTCCCTAACAAGTAGTCTGGAACTCTCTTGACAGACAACATGTACCCTGACAAAAGGCAATATTAGAAATACCTTAAACAGTAATTGTGACTTTTTCTATAGGTCTGAGAGTGGAAC
Organism: Acanthosepion pharaonis; assembly: GCA_903632075.3. Classification (NCBI taxonomy): domain Eukaryota; kingdom Metazoa; phylum Mollusca; class Cephalopoda; order Sepiida; family Sepiidae; genus Acanthosepion; species Acanthosepion pharaonis. The sequence goes on from CAHIKZ030001451.1 coordinate 283,106, forward strand.
TTTCTAACTCCAGCCAAGTGGCACTTGTTCCTAAAAGTTTTCGTCTTTTTTATTTCCTTTTGGTCAGTGGGTTGGCACTTTAAAGATCTTATTTCATAGACTTTACTTCTGGTCATGAGAACACCAGACACTTCCAACTTTGATAAAAATCATTTACCATTCTCTTCTATGTGGGTGTTCTAATCCAATCATGTAGGGAATTCAATGTCATATTAGCCTTTTGCTGACTTTAACAATCTACTTTGAGTGTCTTTTGAGGCTTGCGACCATATCACATTGAAACATTGGTTCCCATATGATCCTCAAAGTTAATCAACGTGAGCCCAGTCAGCATCTACATGAGTGACTGTAAACTTGGATGTGCAGCTGGTGTAACAGATAATGGCTTGGAATTATTAACTGGAGAGATGAGATCCAATTCATGTTGGGTTCCTTATATTCACTTACACACAAATACCCACGGGAAAAAGTGTAAATCCATCTCTTCTCCTCCCAGTTATGGGTTAATTAGTAGGACTTGTATCAGTAAATCATTACCCCACCTCCAAAAAAATTCTCAGAATCTAAAAATATTTTCTGGCTTTAAATAACCTGCAAGCTATAGAAAACATATCAATCAATTTGATTGATTTTGTTTTTTTTGGTTTATCAATCTTTTGCCCGTTATTTGAAGCCAGGAAAATTATTTTTTTAAATTGTAAAAATTATTTGGAGATAATGATTTACTCATAGAAGGCTTACTAATCAACCCATAGTTGGTCAAGATGTGGATTCATGCCTTTCCCAAGGGTATTTGTGTGTAAGTTAATATAACAAACTCAACTGGAATTGCAACTTGGCTCTCCAATTTTCAATTCTGAACGATTATCTATTAGACTGTTCGCACATCCAAGTTTACAGTATCTGTATTCCCAAATGGTCACCCATCTAGGCACTGACCAGGCTTGTCATTGCTTAACTTTGGTAATTGTACGAGAACCAGTGTTTCAACGTAATATGACCATAGGCCCATTACACCACATGCATATCCAAGTTTACAGCATCTGATATTCCCAAGCATTCACCGATCTCAGTACTGACCAGGCTTAATGTTGCTTAACTGTGGTGATTGTATGAGAATTCTTCTGGAAATGTTTTGTTTTTAGGGAAAAGTAACTGCTATCCAATGAGTGAATTGTGCAACTGAGTTTTGGTGATGCTGGCCAAATTTTGGTCTACATTAATTCACTGTTTGGGCTTAAATGACCTCTTTGTGTTCATTTTTCAGCTGAGATCACAGGTCACCTGATGGACAAACTGAGTGAACTGGATTTGGGAAATTTGCAGGTGACCTTTGACCTGTATTGTTTGACCTTACCATTGGAAATGGATCACCTACCCAAAAAGTTTCCCTTTATTGGATTTGCTGATGCTGATGATGATGATTCCAGCCCTGATGGGTAAGACCCCCATATATATCTTTATATACTTGTTTTTAACACTACCCAGATTATACACCCACAACATGCTTTATGACCACAAGATCATGACTTGATAAACTAGGCATGTTCATGAAAATCGATAGCATGACAAGAACGGCCTGAAAATTAATGAAAAAATTTTTCTTTGTGTTAAATGTATATTTCATTAGTGAGAAGAAACACTAAAGTATTTTTTGAAATTTTTTTACTCATTCTTAGCATGTCCAAAATTTTAGTTAAAAATCTTGTTTATGAAATAACGACAAAAACTTGATATAAGCCTTTTTTTTTTTAAATTTTGAAAATAAGTTAAATTCTTCATTTAAAATTCGTTTAAAAATTAATTATACGTATTTCAAAATTTATTTGAAGAAATTTAGAAAATTTGAAGTTTATTTAAAATATTTTGAAAGAAACTTTTACTTACTTTCTATTTAGAGAAAAATGTTTTTAAGATAAAAGAGAGCTGATCTCAAATTTCTTGAAATTGACAAGTGATGACGTCTATAAATTATTGACAGCTGACGGAAGATTCGAGTTCTCATACGAAATGACAGAATGGACATATTTTTTTAAGTGGACCTGCTTAAGTAGTACCTTGTAATAATTAAAGTAAAAAAACTTTCGACATTCCAATTTATTTATTTTTTTTTTTTTTTAAGTACTGTACCATAAGTTTGTTGATGCTATCTGGAGAAATTATAAATACTATAAAAAAAAAATTAAGATACAAGTGCTGAACGTTTTTTTTTTTTGCTTTTTTTTTTTTTTTTTTTTTTTTGCACGCATGATACTTCCAGTCTTCCGTAGATTTGATTGGTAAAAATTATTGACACAAATTAATTTTTTTAATATACGTGCTCTCGTTAGTTTGTAATAAGCTTAGGAAATTATAATCTGTAAACATATATTAATAACAACATTCGTTAAGTTCTACAAACTTTTCCCTAATTTTAGAAGAATTAGCAACATAATGTAAAAATAAAAAAATATTTCAGAAATAATAAATAATTGTTTTAAAAAATTCATTTTCATCGAAATATCTTTTTGCTTTCAGACAATATTGTCCATGTTCACTGAAATAAATAAAAGCTATTAAAAGCTTTTGAAATTAAATAATATTTTTCTTGAGTTTTGTATGTTACACTTCAGAGACGATTTTCAGGTAGGGGTGGTCCAACTAAAAAAAACAAAAACATGATTTGGTTTCCTCAAAGCATTGTGCTTTTAACTAATATAATCATTAATCTCCTCGAAATTGAAATAGTTTTCAAACAATTAGTTAGAGAGGGTAATACATATGAAAAAAAAAATTTCTGCCATGACTTTTCTAAAAATAAGATATTTATAATAAGTTCCATCATTTGTGAATAGTTTCTGAAAGTTTCGCTAAAATCCGACAATTATTTTTATTTTTGCAAGATTTTCCAAATTAATGTGTGACATACAGGAAAAAAACGCACTAAAATTTTATATGTTATTTTATTGGTTTGGTTGATACAAAGAGAAACAAGGTTTTTTTAATCAAAATTTAAAATGTTCTAAAAAGAAGGAAAAATTTTGAAAAATAATTAAAAAATACTTTGATCTTTCCTCTCAATAATAACATAAGCATTTAGACGCTAAAATTTTGTTTTCATCAACTTTGGCATCTTTTTCATCATGCTATGCCCTGTTTTTAGTGATCTCATGAAAGTACCTATAAACTCTCATATTTAAAAGACTTTTCTTAGCAGTGTAAAATAATTAATAATTATAATTAAGTAAAAAGTGTAAGTATATAATTGTTAAATAGTCTGATTCTGTCTTATACACTTTCTTTTGTGAGAAGTGTACTCATGCACTTTCTTTTGTGAGAAGTGTTTTAAAAGAAAGCAAAACGGTTTATTAAAAAATGGTTTATTATTTTGTGTATAAATATTTTTTTATTTAGAATTGGCTCTAAAAAGGAACATTGGAAACAACTTTTCTGATGGACTCTTGTGGATTCATTTTTCAAATTCAAAAAAAAATATATAATCCTTGTATTTTTTGTCTGATGAAAAGGGTGGCTTTCATCATCACAAATTTAAAGGTGTGGTTCGTTGAGCCACTTCTGAGAGTATTCAAGAACACCAGTCAGTGGATAGCATCAGAAAACTATTACTACTTGGTGGAAAAGCAAGAGAAATAAGATGAAAGAAATACTAGTGAAAAATGAATAATAATTGCCAAGGCTTCATCTAAGAAATTCAGACAACTTAAGACTATTACTACTTGGTGGAAAAGCAAGAGAAATAAGATGAAAGAAATACTAGTGAAAAAATGAATAATAATTGCCAAGGCTTCATCTAAGAAATTCAGACAACTTAAGACTATTACTACTTGGTGGAAAAGAAGAGGAATAAGATGAAAAAGAAAAAATGAATAATAAGCCAAGGCTTCATCTAAGAAATTCAGACAACTTAAGACTATTACTACTTGGTGGAAAATAAAGAAATAAGATGACTAGTCAAAATGAATAATAATTACCAAGGCTTCATCTAAGAAATTCAGACAACTTAAGAATATTACTACTTGGTGGAAAAGCAAGAGAAATAAGATGAAAGAAATACTAGTGAAAAATGAATAATAATTGCTAAGGCTTCATCTAAGAAATTCAGACAACTTAAGAATATTACTACTTGGTGGAAAAGCAAGAGAAATAAGATGAAAGAAATACTAGTGAAAAATGAATAATAATTGCCAAGGCTTCATCTAAGAAATTCAGACAATTAAGACTATTACTACTTCAGAAATAAGATGAAAGAAATACTAGTCAAAAAAATGAATAATAATTGACAAGGCTTCATCTAAGAAATTCAGACAAAAAGACTATTACTACTTGGTGGAAAAGCAAGAGAAATAAGATGAAAGAAATACTAGTGAAAAATGAATAATAATTGACAAGGCTTCATCTAAGAAATTCAGACAACTTAAGACTATTACTACTTGGTGGAAAAGCAAGAGGAATAAGATGAAAGAAATACTAGTGAAAAATGAATAATAATGCCAAGGCTTCATCTAAGAAATTCAGACAACTTAAGACTATTACTACTTGGTGGAAAAGCAAGAGAAATAAGATGAAAGAAAATTTCAAAAATGAATAATAATTGCCAAGGCTTCATCTAAGAAATTCAGACAACTTAAGACTATTACTACTTGGTGGAAAAGCAAGAGAAATAAGATGAAAGAAATACTAGTCAAAAAAATAATAATAATTGACAAGGATTCATCTAAGAAATTCAGATAACTTAAGACTATTTTATGGTGGAAAAGCAAGAGAAATAAGATGAAAGAAATACTAGTCAAAAATGAATGATAATTGCCAAGGCTTCATCTAAGAAATTCAGACAAAAAATTAATACTTGGTGGAAAAGCAAGAGAAATAAGATGAAAGAAATACTAGTAAAAAATGAATAATAATTGTATAAAAAATTTTATTAGCAGTATAAAATAATTAAAAATAATAATTAAAAAAAAGTGAGTAAATAAATGATACATAGTCTGATTTCATGCACTTACTATTGCAAGAAATGCATTAAAGGAAACCCAGGTAGTATAGTAAAAAAAAAATTTCATTTTGTGTGTAAAAGTTTCTTTGTTCAGAATTGGCTCTAAAAAGGACTGCTAGAAATAACTGTTGTGGTGAACCTATTTTTACACTTTCATAGTCTTTTGACCCCAATTTTGGGTTAACTATTTTCCCATAGCTGGCATTCTAACAAGTGCTACCACCCCAGGTCAGAGTGGATCTGGGAACACTTGCAATTAAGAGGTGGTTCCACGCTCTTCAAAACCTTCTGATTAGAGTCCTTGTTGTTGAATGTAGTTTATCGTCTTACCCAGGATGCGAATGTAGTTTATCGTCATACCCAGGACAGCAAGTGATTCTGTAATTTTGTTATCTTGCCTTGTCCTTAATAAGGTGCATGAAAGGAAATTTTTGTGCAAGTCTTTTTTGTAAAATTAGTCTGTTATTTCGTTTTGTATCTGTTTAATAAACGTTTGTAACTTAGGAATTTCACAAGGTAGTTTTGAGTTTTTGTTACTGTTTGCGTCTTTTTTAATATTTGCAATAAGAAAGTGAATTTTCTCTGTTCTCCCATTCCCTCCCAGAAAAAAATTAGTCATGGTATAATTTGTAACGGACATGGCCTATCTCTCTGTTTCATTTTGTTTTTTTTGTTTTTTTTTTATACAGGTGCACACTGTGCAAGGCCTGAGGGTCACTCAAAGTAGATGTTTACAGAGTAAGAGGCAGTTTATCCAGATAGGAAGGGAAGATAATGGTTAACCCTAGACATGAACAGGCTAAGATTGCTATGTTCAGGTAAATATTCTCTTTGGTTCCACAGAGTAGTGGTTTGCTGGAAGAAGATGTTCAAGTGGAACTTACTTCTTGCCAATGAAATACGAAGGAAATGAGATTGGTTTGCTACAATGTGAGTAGCATAGCAGATCCTAGTCGTGAAGATTAGAACTTGTGGAACCAAAGAATGCAGTTTGTTTGAGCACTTTCCATAGAAGTAGCTACAGAGCAGTGAGGGACTCACTACATCCTGCCTGTGAGAGCGCAGATGGAGGGTGTGTTATAAGTTGTCACAAGGATACAGAGGCACATTTGGCCTCTATTGAGACTGGAAAGTGACGTCTGTTGTAGAATAAGGAAAAATTAGTCATGAAATTTAAAAATAGGAAAATAAAAAGTCTCCTGAAATAATCATTTATTTTTAAGACATTACATTGTATATTTAAAGGATGCTTGTGTGAAACCCATGCTTGATATGCTTTGGCAATTTTTTGAATGTTTGGCCTGATTTGTGATAAACAGGCTCTCATTTTCTCATCAATGAAATTTATAAAGAATCTGCTATTTTTTTTTTTTTTTTTTAGAGAGGCTGATAATGACTGATTTAAATCCCTTGAGGAAGGCAAACTATATCCACCAGTTGAAATTTAATATATATTTTGACCATTTTCAGCCATTGTACTCTCTGGAATTAATCACATATATTTCGCTCTGGGTAACATACAGCAAATTATTCAATTTCTGGTGGTAGACTGTCATCATTCCACAGCTTGTGTCTAGGGATATTTCGACTAGCAGAATAACCTATAATATTTTATTACTTCTAACCAGGAGAAAATTTAATTTTGGCATTAAATGACCCATATGGAGTTGATATGCCGTTAAACAAGACTTAAGGGTACACTTGTAGAATAACTAAAATGATGGAGCACACTTTAAATTTTAATAAGGAAAATTAGTCCTGAAATTTGAAAATAAGAAAATAATAGAGAAGTCTCCTGAAATAAGCATTTATTTTTATGACATTACATTGTATATTTGAGTATGCTTGTGTGAAACCCATGCTTGATGTCCTTTGGCAATTTTTTGAATGTTTGGCCTGATTTGTGATAAACAGGCTCTCATTTTCTCATCAATGAAATTTATAAAGAATCTGCTATTATTATTATTTTTTTTTTTTTTTTTTTTTTTTTGAAAAATTAGTCATGTGAATTTGAAAATAATAAAGAAATCTCCCAAAATAAACTTTCTTATTTTTAAGATGTATTTTAAACATATAAGTTAGGTGAGATGGTTTTATCACCCATTGTTCAGTAATTTTATGTAGAATCTTTGTATGTAACATGAAATACAGTAATCATAGATGACCATTACTTTGTGCCATTCTACCAAGAAATAATGGTTGAAAGATATTTTGTCTTTATTTCTTTAGATGAGGTATTATGTACACATTGTTTGGACTATCATCCTCATCTTTGTTGCCGTATTTATCACAATGTTTCAGCCGTTGTACACGTGGTTGGAATATCGAACTGAACCCTTTATTTCACTCGTTGGGGTAGACTGTTCTAGTTCCACATGGATGTCAGTTATCAGTTATCTCTTGTTAATTCCCCTCTCTAAGTTCTCCACCACTTTAATCAGGTATTGAACTCACAACTCTTTGGGTCCTGTCACTGGATCTAACTAATGCCATGTGTCCTTGAGGACATCTGTGTATGAATTTCTAGGTATTATAAACCTAATGTCTTCAGCAACCATTTTTTGCTGTTATCATTGCATGTTTTTTACCAGAGCTCATATTGCAATTTTTGTTGTTATTATTGCTTATCTCTGGCATTCCTTATTACTGGTTCCCATATTGTATTCATTTCTATGCTTGGTTGGCTCAGGAGATTTTTGTGGCCTAGCATATGTGCTGATTCCTTAAGTTTACGATTTTCTAATGATGTTCTTTGTCTATAATTTCAAGGCTGAGGATGATAGTCCAAATAATGTAAATAGTGAAAGATATTTTGTCCTTTATTTTTCTCGTAACTTTTATCTAGAGATTCTTGACAAAATCCAAAGAACAATCTACAATGTTTTTGATGATGACTGACATCTTGGCTTCAATCACTTTTAGTTAGACTTGGTAGTTTCAACAGTAAAATGCTGAGACTTAGTTAACAACATAGTACTACACTTAAGTTCATTAAGTTGAATTACCAAAGAGAAAAGCTCATCAAAACAATTAGCATGAAAATATTTATAGAAAAGGCAGAGGGAAGCTATATTATGGCTTAAATTCATAAAGTCTAGCTACCAAAGAGGAAAGCTCATTAGAACAATTACTATGAAAATATTTATAGAAAAGGCAAAAGGAAGCTATATTATGGCTTAAATTCATAAAGTCTAGGTACCAAAGAGGAAAGCTCATCAGAACAATTACCATGAAAATATTTATAGAAAAGGAAGAGGGAAGCTATATTATGGCTTAAATTCATAAAGTCTAGGTACCAAAGAGGAAAGCTCATCAGAAAAATATTTATAGAAAAGCCAGAGGGAAGTTTACACTATATCAGTGGGGAAAGTGAGTAAAGCAGATGCTAAGTCAAGACCAGTAATATTGCAGATTCTTCTTTGGCTTTTTATGAAGAATCTCTAAATGCATAGCAGAAGCACCAGACCAGATGTGCCAGTAATATTCAATGCATAGACAAATGGTAGACTTATTAATGTGTAAAATAGATTCTAGCAAGAAAGATTGTCTAGCACAACAGACATAGAGGCTGATATTACAGACCCTTAATAGGATTTTATTAAGAATCTTGAGATATATAGCAGGAGCAACAGACTAGATGTGGCATCAATATTTGATGTGCGGACAAACACAGCAACTCTTGACAAATCTTACATCTTCCGACTCTTTAGGCTTCAAGTGCTCAGATCAATAAGATGGGATATGCTGCAGTTACAGTAAATAGCAACAAAGGTATCTTGAAATCTACAGTGTTCATCTGGGGAACCCAATAGTCTGCCAATGCATAATACTAAAAGGTTCTTAAATACTAAAAGGTTATTAATTTTGACATTCTTAAATACTAAAAGGTTATTAATTTTGACATTCTTAAATACTAAAAGGTTATTAATTTTGACATTCTTAAATACTAAAAGGTTATTAATTTTGACATTTATTGTTTTAATTTTTCAGTTGATTTTTATTTTTATATTTGTTTTCTTTTTTCGACTTATGGTTTGAATTACATGCAAGGCACATCTTCTACATAACTATTGCCTTTTTTTCTCTTTCTTGTAGATTTCAGAAGAGAGACCCTTTTAGTTTTCTCCCGAAATATCAACATGACGCCATAATGGACTGCAAGCAGGAGGTAAAAAAAAAAACTTCATTATTGTTTTCACAGAGTAATCTTAACTGAGTTTAACCCAAGGCCACAGCAAGAGAGCACCAAATGAAGATCAAACTCACTACTCTGAAGTAATGGTCAACCAGATTAGCTTGTTAAACATTACCCCATACTGAGACAGTGATTGTTGTTTACTATCTTAGTGTGGTTTTGGCAAATGGCAACAAAATTGGGATACCCAGTGAGGATCGAACTCACTACTCAGTAGTAATGGTCTACCAGATCAACTCGCTAATGATTACCTCATCCCAAGGAATACAATGTTAAACTTAGCTGAGTTTAGTACAAGGCCACAAGTATGAGGCACCCAGTGAGGATCAAATTCATTACTCAGTAGTAATGGTCTATCAGACTAACTCACTGAAAATTTCATCCATGTCGAAGTGCCTTCATTATTGTCAAATATCAGATGATTGTATAACAGGAACGCAATCATAATCTTCACTTCCTAATTCCTCCTCTTACATTCATATCACACATCTCATTCAGTAACTCTCTAACTTGAGTGGCTCTTGGGCCTTGTATTAGCTGACCGTTATTATTAAGAAAAAATATTCTCAGTTAATCTTTTCACTGCATTTATTTTCTGAAGTTATTTAAATAAATTTATTTTTTTTAAAAAAAATTATTGCACACAAATTAATTAATTTTAAGTTTTCAGTATTTGAAAATTACAATTATTATTTGAATATCTGTTTAATGCATTAACATCCTGGTATTTGTTTAAATTTTTTTTTTTTCTTGTGATCATTTTGTTTAACGTTTGTATTTTCTTGATTTCAGATGAAAGCTCAGAAATTTTCCAACATATTTCAGTAAAATTTTCCCTTTCTGAAATTATAGTTTATAATTTTATTTAAGCTAGTTCCTGAGGAGGGCTATTGATTCAGCTTTCGTTACAATAGGTAAGGAGGAGTAGATGCAATAAGCAACAACAAACTACAGAAAAACTCAAAATTGATTGCTGCATTAAAGTATTGCATTAATATTTAAGCATGCCTTTTAAAATTTCAATGATAATTCTTCTGCCGCCACTTAATTTAAAGACATTTTGATGTATGTAGGTCCTTACTTTCTGTAAACAATTATTTTTATTTCATGGGTGACTTTTGCTAGATTTGGGAATTAATTTCAATTTTTCCAAATTTATTTCCAATTTATAAGATTTGTCATTGTACAAAAATTTTGTTGCAAAAAATCGAAAACAATTGCAGTAATGAAAACTTGGGAATCTGAAATTTCATGATTGCAGGTCTAGTTTCAACTCTGAATATTTTTAATTTGCTCATCGAATCAGCCTGATGCCAAAATGGGCTACGACCTCTAAAAATAAAGTTGAATACACAGACAATTTTATTTTGGAATGTTGTAATTTGAGAACAGTAATTTTTCATTTGAACATGAGCTATTGAAAGTTAGAGAGTTGTGTCCCTTTAATTATTTTTCTCAGTAGAAGCCAAGATGGCAGAATCCTAAGAAATTTGCAGTAATGAAAACTTGGGAATCCAAAATTTCAGGATTGCAAGTCCAGATCCAGTCCAGAATGTTTTTAATTTGCTCACAGTCAGCCTGATTCCAAAATGGTATGATATGTTGGGCTATGGCGTCTAGGAGTAAAGTTGAAAAAGTGTGACACGGTGACATTTGCATTTATTATATAGATATATGGAAAAAAATAAAGTGTCAGTTTAACCTGACATTTCCCACGCATTATCACCATTTCACTTAAAGTTTGTATTTTCTTGATTTCATTTGAAAACTTGAAAGGTTTCCAATATATGTCAGGCTCATAATTGGAAATTAGCTAGAAGAGTTCAAATTCCACTTGAACTTGTTATGGTTACTTTCTCACAAATATTCTTGAAAAAATATATATACAGGATGTCCATAAAGTTTGTGTGCACTTTAAAAAATTTATAACTTTTTGTATTTGCAATAGAAATAATCTGTAAAAAATATAAAGGTTAATGTAGCTAGTTTTAAATAATTTGTAAAAAGGATTAGAAAGAAGTAAATCTATATTTTTAAAGATTTTATTGAAATTTTATTTAAGTTTCCACATATCCTCCATCATTAGCAATACAAAGGGTAATACGATTTTGCAGTTCACGGAAAACACTTCCCAACTGATTTACAGTAATGCCTGAAAACACATTAGTTATTTTAGCTTTACTTAAAACTAGGTACATTAAACTTTATAACATTTTTTACAGATTATTTCTATCGCAAATACAAATAAAGTTATAAATTTTTTAAAGTGCACACGAACTTTATGGACACTCTGTATATATTTATAACATATGAAGCCAAAGTAATAGTAGGTCAGACTGGGCTCTCTATTCATGTTTGGGAACCAGTCTAGGAGAATTGATTGATTTGTTTTCTATGGCTTATCAGCCCTTTGCAAGTTGTTTTAAAGCCAGAAGATATTTTTAGATTGTAAGAATTATTTTGAGAAAATAATAGCTTAGTGATACAAGTATTATTAATTAACCCATAGCTGGGGGAGAAGTTGATTCATACCTTTCCTAAGAGTATTTGTGCATAAGTGAATATAATGAACCCAACAGAGATTGGAACTCAGTACTTCAATTAACAATTCTGAGCCATTATCCATTACACCATCTGCATATCCAATCTTAGAGCATTAGGTATTCCCAAGTGGTCATCCATCTAGATACTGACCACAATCAATGTAGCTTAACTTTGGTGATTGTATGGGAACCAGTGTTTGAATGTGATGTGGCCATAAGCCATTTTTATCTGCACATATAACCTTACAGCATCTGGTATTCCAAAAGCAGTCACCCATTTAGATAATGACCAGGCTCCATGTTGCTTAACTTTGGTGATCATATGACAACCAGTGTTTGAATGTGATGTGGCCATAAGCCATTTTTATCTGCACATACAACCTTACAGCATCTGGTATTCCAAAAGTGGCCACCCATTCAGGTAATGACCAGGCTCCATGTTGCTTAACTTTGGTGATCATATGGGAACCAATGTTTGAAAATGATATGGCCATAAGCCCAGTCTAAGAGAAGATCAATTCTGAATACAAAAACCATATGTTATGGCAAGTTGGTGTTTCTGGGAAAAGCACTCAGCCACATGGTTTGTTAGACATGGAGTGAAGAGACAATGTCTGTAACACAATTCTGGATGGATCCCACTGGTGAGAAAACATCCAGATTGTTGTTGACAAGTATTGGATCCAAAGAAATTCAATGAATAAAGAAATATGGAAAAAAGGAAGTCGTCACTAGAGGGCGCTGTTCAACAACTATAAAAACTGCACGCTTCCAGTCTTCAGCCTCTTCTCTCTCTTTTTCACTCAGCTTGCTGTTGCGACGGCATCTATGGGACTTTGTTCCCAAGCATGGGGATATTTTCCCCTTAGTGACTGAACTTTCAGACACACACACACACACATGTATCACCTGCACAATTGCTAACTTAATTTTTTTTAATTTCTTTTGTATGCATACTAGACTTTTTTTTTTCTCTGGTTTCTCAGTTATCTAAAAACAAAAATATAAAATATTGCCTTATTCATTTTCTTACATCATTTTCACCCCAAACAAGGCAATAAAGCCACTAGGATGCAAGAAGTTATTGCGTATTAGAAAATATGAGAAAAACTATTATTAAGGAGAGAAGACAATAAAAGAACGAGAATTAAGAAGACAGAAGATAACAATTGACATTGCATTTAAATTTTTGAAGCTCAAAGGCAATAAAGCCACTAGGACGCAAGAAGTTATTGAGTGTTAGAAAATATGAGAAAAACTATTATTAAGGAGAGACGACAATAAAAAAGACAAAAGACAGAAAATAACGATTGATATTGCATTTAAATTTTTGAAGATCACACTTAACTGTGAAGCAAGAAACCAGAAGAGTTTCACAAGTGAGAAGTGTGAGAGAAGAAACTGTTAGCATAGGACTTACAATTACTTCTAGCCATTTCAACTGTAAAATGATGAGACTTTGCTGCCAATTTAGTACTATTCATAAAGCCCAGGTACCAGATAGGAAAATTCATCCAAACAATTACCATGAAAGTATTTATAGAAAAGGCACAGGGAAGCTATGTCACAGCAGTGGGAAAGACTGAAGCTGAGATGCCAGGTCAAGACCAATAACATTGCAGATTCTTCTTTGGATTTTATCAAGAATCTCTAAATATATAGCAGAAACACCAGACAAGATGTGGCAGCAATATTCAAAGCAAGGATGAACGGTAGACTTATAAATATGGAAGATAGATTCTTCTTTGGATTTTATCAAGAATCTATAAATATATAGCAGAAGCACCAGACCAGATGTGGCAGCAATATTCAAAGCAGGGATGAATGGTAGACTTATAAATATGGAAGATAGATTCTTCTTTGGATTTTATCAAGAATCTCTAAATATATAGCAGAAGCACCAGACCAGATGTGGCAGCAATATTCAAAGCAGGGATGAATGGTAGACATATAAATATGGAAGACAACTTGTGCAAAATATTGTTGCCACTGTTTTTAGTTTAACGAGGAGCTGTACCTGCAATAAAGGTGTAAGTTTAAGCAAGAATTTGTAGAGAGCCATGATTGATTAATGTTCATGAAAGGAGGCATGTAAAAGAAAGTGTTTTATTATATCAACTAATTCTGATATGAAAAGCTGAAACGAGAATTGTTATTGTATTATTTTATTTTTCTTTCAGATTGAGTGGCTGATGCGGGATGAAATTGTATGTGCCCTTCGCTATGTTTACCCAATAAAGGAAGACAAACTGCAGATGGTTACTGAACATGTACAGGAGTCATTTCAACTGGGGAAGACAAGTTGTTACATTGAAGAAGTCACCCCACAATTTGTGTTTGGATCAGATCAGAGCCTTAGCCGATTCCTTGATGTGAGCTGTAATTTTTTTTTCTTACACAATGTGTTTTACTTAGTTACCTCTCGTATGTGTAGGTATGTGTGTGTGTGTGTGTGTGTGTATATATATATATATATATATATATATATATATATATATTATATAATTATTTTTTGTGAATCAGTTAATGGATCTTTTTATTTCCTGCCTGAATTTTTGGGATGAGGAATTATCATTATTTCCATTATTTAAAGTCAGACTAATATCCTCATCTTTGTTGTTTTTATCACAATGTCTTAGATTTTTTTTCTTTTCTCAGTTTTAGAGACTTTGATTTTTTTTTTTTTTTGGTTTCCGTGTTTTTTTTTGTTTTTTTTTATCAGTTTCAGTGTTTCGTGTTTTTTTTTTTTTTTTTCCCCGGTTTCAGAGTTTTTTTGGTTTTTTTTCTTTGGCTTTTAAATCATAGACATTTCATTATGATCCAAACTACCTGTTATCTGATGCCTGGTGCTGACAACAAGTTTATTTGCCGTTATACTTTTAGTGTGAAAACAATGTTAAGACTTCAGTTGAAATTATAAATCAACTCCTAAAAAAGTTTTCTTTCCGAAATTTGTCTATTATAAAGTTGGCATTTGATGTCAAATTTTGTAATTGACCTCTAGCAGTCGATGTGCCAAATTTGGATACAAGTCCAGACAAACCATTGTGTAATAATAATAATAATGATTACTATTATTAATAATAATTGTTTCAATAACCCAGATGTTTTGTTTTTAATTAACAGGAGCTTCAGAGAGTAAATATCAAGGATTATCGTTTCAAGAAGGAAGGCTCGTTTTTTTACTTGGTCCTCACCCGAGCAATGGCTGCCCATTTTCTTGCTCTTAGCTCGGCTGTTTGTTCATTGGATGATACTAACCAAACACCAGAAAAAACAACAAAAAAATCTACCCCTGATGACAGCAGGGGAAAACTTGCTGTTCCCCAGAAAATTTTGTCCAGGTAAAATTATAAATATTTTTAAGGAATTAATGGAGTTTATTTTTAATCTGATATTTTTATAATTTCAAATAAAAATAAAACCTTTTTAAAATAAAGATTGTCACAGTAATAGTGATATCAAGAGAAAAAGCATGATTTTGATCTACCATTTTTTTTCATGTACAAATTGTATGTTGCTGAGTTGGACATCATCCGCTCTTTGACAGGTCTTGTTTTTTGTCCTGTGGGGTGACATGCCACTCTCATCACCAACAGAAAGGCTAGTAGGGGAGCTGGTTTAGATATTAACCATATCTCTTTGCAACAGATTGTACTGGGTTACATGTTACCAGTAGCAGACCTAAGCCTGGCTAGACAGTGTCTGATCAAGTGGTTCTCTATTGTACAGTTGGTTAGAGTGTCCTAGGTCTAACACTAGTTCTCTCTGCCGAGAGGGATGCATGTTTGAACCCTGCCGAAGACCACAAATTTTTCTTTAGTATGATTTCTCGAACATTCCGTCCAGTAGACAAAAATAAATATACTGTTTAATAAATAAATGGAGCATCTACTCAAATATGAGTATCCACTAAAAATAACATTTAAATCATCATCAGTCACATAACCGCATGTGGTCATGGGATTACCACGCAGCAGAACCACTGATCAGTTTTCACCACATATCTGGGTTAAAAACAACAGAGGTATTCATATGCAATGTGTCTGTGACAAGTAGACCTGGTGGAGCTCATTCTTCTCCAGATGAAGCCACAACTGATGCCCTCTTGAAAGCTTGCTTTGGTCTTCCTCATGTGACTGTTGATTCCATTTGGTGAATTCTACTGCCCTGACCATTGACTTCATTCTAAGATGTCCTGGGTGTGATGATAAACTACATTTGGCAGCAAGTCCTCTGATCAGGAGATTAGAGGTGTTGAGGAGCATGAAACCACCTCTTAATTGCTGTTGTTCCCAGGTCCACCCTGACCAGGGGTGGTAGCACCTGTTAGGATCCAAGCTATGGGCAAATAGTGAACCCCCCAAGCAAAAACACTATGAAAGTATAAAAATACATTTTGATATTAAAAATACCAACCAGTAATACATTTTTATATAAAAAAAAGACCAACAGTACATATTTATAGTAACATAACCAACAATACATTTTTATAGTAAAATGACAAACAATACATTTTTATATTAAAATGACCAACAATATATATTTATAATAAAATGACCAACAATACATTTCATCTGTTGATTATAATTGAAGGCATACAATTGAGTTCAAAATATTATTTGAAGCCAGAAAATTGTGTTCAAATTATTTAGATTTTCGCATAAAGTAACCCTTAGAAGTTGATATGTCACTAAACAAAATCAACCAGCCAACAACCAACATGAAAGGACACTTTCTTGACATTCATTCATATATAATATCCAACAATTTCTTAAATTAAGCTGTATTCCAAAATATAACTTAAAAAAGCTACAACATAAAACATGTATATCACCACCTCTAGTAGTTATGTCCACACAAATATATATATATGCACAAAAGCTGAGCATCATCTACCGTGCATTCAATTGTGAAAGCAGAATAACATATATCATATTTGAAGCCATAATATTTAGATTTCGGCATTAAATGACCCATAGAGATTGATATGCCGCTAAACAGAATCAGCCAACAAACATGGAAGAATTCTTTCATGACATTAATCCATATAATCCTCCAATTTCTTAAATTGAACTGCATTCCAAAATATAACTTCAACAAAACTACAACATAGAACATGTATATCACCACCTCTAGTAATTATCTCCACACAAACATATATGCACAAAAGCTGTCTGTCCTGGGTATGATGATAAACTGCATCCGCGTCCTGGGTAAGATGATAAACCACATCCAACAGCAAGGCCTCTGATCAGGAGGTTTAGAGGAGCGTGGAACCAACTCTTAATTGCTGGTGTTTCCGGGTCCACCCTGACCCGGGATGGTAAAACCTGTTCGGGTCCAAGCTATGGGAAAATAGTTAACCCTGAAACTGAGGTAAAAAGCATTATAAAAGTGTAAAAATACCAGAAATAATACCAGAATATTAATATTAATTATATTATAAGATATATAATAAATTAAATTATAAATTAAATTATAAAATATATAATAAATTATAAAATATTATAAAATATAGAAATAATACCAGAATATGAATATTAATTAATATTTTAATACCAGAAATACTTTGTAAAAAATTATTACCAGAAATAAAATTTTTGAAGAAAAAAAACTATTACCAGCAATACATTTTTTAAAATAGTATTACTAGCTGTACATTTTTGAGAAAAAAAATATTACCAGAAATAGATTTTTGACAAAACAAAATATTACCAAGAAAAATAGTTGTCGGCATTAAATAACCCATTAGTGTTGATATGCTGTAAAACAAACCAAACCAAACAAAATCTGAGTATCATCTACCATAGATTCAATTGTGAAAGCAGAATAACTTATATTTTTATTACTTTAAAGCTCACAAGAAATTAAATTTCAACATTAAATGACCCATAAGGAGGTGATATGTCGTTAAACAAATCAAGCAACCAAATCATTCTAGGAAACCTTCTACCCAGTGATGTTGTGTCATCACTGCACTGGCTACATCCATAGCTATGGAGCCCAGTCTACCCCATTGTGCTTAATAACCATTTACTTTACAAGTCCATCCACCCTTTGACAGGTTTTGTTTTTAATTCTGTTGAATGTTTAACCACCTTCCTGACCATAAAAGCCTGGTGGGGGAACCTGTTTAGCTGCCTATGACCTAACTATGCAGCAGATAGTCCTACTTGGTAGTAAGACCAATTCACTGAAGATTATCTGACAGCAAGCATGTGTTTCCCAAATCAATTATTTAGTAAAAATACAATTGGGTATGAGTTACCTAGTTAGGAGGAGACTTGTTACACTGTTATGACGCTAGAATAGTCCAGTCATTACCCCTATGTCAAGGTGGCTTGAATTATCTTAATACAGTGACAGGATTATTATCAGCTTCTCTTGATTTAATTGTGGCTGAAAAGAAAATCCCAACCTATGGGTTAGATAGTAAGACTTGTTTTTGTAAAAATCATTGTTATTCTCAAAAATATATTTTGACTTTATGTAACCTACAAAGGGTTCAGCACCCCCCAATGAACCCTCAAAATTTCAATATCAAAATGACAAATTTTTTCTCAATAGTTTTGAGGCAAAGAGTGGAAAAAGATGTTTAAAGAGAATCAAGCTGACATGATTAACAATTAAATCTATTCCCCACTTACTTATTTTTTTTTTTTTTTTTTTTTTTTTTCATCCCTCAGATGTATCAGCGATTCCTGTCAAGACTGGAGGGACAGTTCCGGGAAATCAGGACTTGATGGACGAGAAGCTGCTGATGTCTCAATTCAGCTAACAAATGAGGAAGGCTTGAAGGAAGTGTGTCCGCTTTCCCCTGAGAGGGTAGCCATGTTGAACAAAATGGACTCCCCATGTTTGCTTCCTGACTATGATGAAAACGTTTTGAATTTCTTCCAGCTTTTTAAATGAATTTTTTTTTTTTTTTTTTCTCATGTTTTGTTTTGCTATGTCTGCTGCTAACAAAGTTGGTTCACTGTGTTGTGCCAGACAATTTTTCTCACCAGAATCCATCTTGAATAAATGTACCATTTGTCCATGCATAGAATATTGCTGCCATATCTGATCTGGAATATCTGTAATACATTATGAAATGGACAAAGTCCGACAATTATTTTAAGACATTTTTATGTTTATACATTCTTTTATAGATACAAATATTTAAGTAAATGCTCTGTTTATAATAAACAGTATTAAAACAACATTTACTGGCCTGGATGTCTGAGAAATTGGCATAGAAAATGTGTCCTCTGACAGGAATCTAACCTGTATATCTATATGGAAGCATCATATAGCCTGACGTGCTTTTACCAATTGAGCCACAGAATCTCTTTTTTATTTTAGCAAGGTCGATTTTACTGATTTTTAAACTTACAATTATCCATGATTTTCTCTAAAGGAAATCTTTTTCACTTTTCTGCTCAATGCATATCCCATGAATTGAAAATGGAACAAAATGTTGTCTTAACAATTATTTAAAGAAATTTTATGTTTGAACATTTTTTTTTTATAGATACAAATATTTAAAACTGCTCTGTTTATAAGTAAACATAATTAACAACATTTACTGGCCTGGTTGTCTGAAAAAATTGTCATAGAAAATAGTAATCCTCCAACATTCAAACCTGTAATCGAACTGTCATATTGTCTGTAAATCAAAAGAATTTTGCCAAAGAGAAAAAATTTTTGGTTAAAAAAAATCGATTTTACTGTTTTAAACTACAATTTTCCAAATTTTCTCTATGTACATTCATATCTGTTTGATACATAAATATTTGTATTTATAAAAAAACAATGTATAAACTTTAAAAATGTTTTAATATAATTGTTAAACTTTGTCCATTTCATAATGTGTGATTTTTCATTTGTTTACATTTTTGGACAGTTTTTTTATATAAAAAAAAAGAATTTTATAAACATAAAAATGTCTTAAAATTCCTGTAATGTATCTATAGGGGTTAGCTATAACACCTTACTGCATTTATATTAACACAAATGTAACAAAATAAACGACAAGATAACAACGAAGTTCAAGGAAAAATATGCATTAACAATGAATAGATTATATTTATATACAATAACAAGTACGATATTTGTTGAGTGTAGTATTTTAAATTGTTTATGTGTTTCATGGTTTGAATGTCAATAATATTTTAGATCAAAAGGTGGTGTGTTAAAATGTCTGCTCAAATATTTATTTTTAAGTATATTAAAGTATTTAAAGTATTTATGGTGAATTTAAAACCCATTGTGTTTACAAATAATTTTAAATTTCAAATTTTAATGAGTTTGAAAAGATTTAAATTTCTTTGATTAGATATTTTATATTGAGTTTTATTTTTACGTTTTCAGTCATTAAGTTTGTTTGTAAATATAATGGAATAACCTATTTTAAAATGAGTGACTACAAAAGAGTAAAATTTTAAAAGTATCTGTAAGTCCACAGACTACAGACAAACATTTTGATCTGTTTCAGCTAAACAGTAAGTCAACTGCCTTTTTTAAAAAGGAAATACTTAAAAAATTAACTGGTTTGTTTAAAATATCGGGGAAATAGACTGAACCCTGAACCCGTTTTCATGAATTGAAATAAAAAATATTTTGTGAGAATATGAAAAGAGAACCCAAGTTAAACCGGCCTTGTATTAACATGCAACCCTTTTGGTGGGGTAGCTAGATATACTAAAAAAAAGTTTAAGAAAAAAAATCAAACTTTGAAAATTTGGGCAGAGAGGAATGTCCAAATTTTCTGCCATAAATGACAGTCTTTTTGGGGAGGTTTATGAAATGAACCTGTCAATAAATATGGGTTCAAATTGGAATACATTTTGGCTGAGCCTGTTTGTTAAATATTAGTTATTTAACCCAATTTTTTTGTTTAATTTTTTTTTTGCAAAATGCATTTTTTTTTTTTGGATGTCTCTTTTAAATATACTAGCTGGGGTCTGTTTTTACAATTTTTAAAAGAACTATTGACCTTCCAATAACAGCATAGAACTACTGAATTGACACACAACGACCTTGTGCAAAACTGTTTCTTTTATTCTTAAATACTAATTTTTATTAAATTTTTCTCAAAGCAATTGAACTAAAAATTGTCCTCATCTTTGTTGCCATATTTATTACAACAAATGTCCCCATTGTATACTCTGGCCTTCTTCAGGTCAGGTTGGAATCTTCAAAATTGTATTTATTTCTGCTCATAAAACTGTTCTAAAAGTTCCACAGTTAAATTTTAATGCAAAGAGTGTTAGGGAAATTTAACAGGAGATAACTGATAACTGACATGTTACAAGATCACTGAAGTTAAGCAATGTTTAAACTGTTCAGTACCTGTATAGGTGACTGCTTGGGAATACCTGATGCAGTCAGATTTGATTTGTCAAAAATCTATTTCAGAAAGTTGGAAATCATGTCTGACTTCAATTCCTGATTGGGTTCATTATATTCATCATACATGCAAAACCAATGGGGAAAGGTATGAATTTAAGAATTCTCCTATAGCTATGGGTTAATTAATGTTAAAACTTGTATCATAAATCAAAAATATTTTTCTCCCACCAATTCTTATGATCTAAAAATATTCTCTGGCTTTAGATAACCTGCAAAGGGTTGATATACCATAAAAAATAATCAATCACTGAAATACTGATTCACTTCACAGGCATGCCTTTTAGATTTATTTACATTTTCTGGAATATGAATGTATAGAAACTATACTCAAAGTGAGGGATCAGTTTATATATTGATAGTAACATAAAATTGATCCCCTACTTTATAAATACGTTAAAACCCAATTATATATGTATCCACCTCTTCTCCTCTCTGCTATGGGTTAATTAGTAAGATTATTATCCTTATTAGTTAAAAAAAAAAGTAATTCTTCCAATCTAAAAATATTCTCTGGCTTTAAATAACCTGTGAAGGGTTGGTAAGCTGTAAAAAACAATCAATATTAAATCTATAGGGTGTCCCCAAATTTTGGGCCTGTAATGTATTTGTATATGAATTTATTCAACTAGTAATTAAATTCACTGATCGTCTTGCTAAAAAACAAAAAAAAATTAGGGAATATTTTACGGGCTTAATAATTTTTGTATGTTAGCATTCCTTAAGCCATGACCTTTGACAGAATTAAAAAAAATATTGATTTTAAAAGGGGACAGCTGTTCATTTTATATATATATATATATATTAAAAAGAAGAGAGTTTATAAACGTTTTTTATTGTATATATATATATATATATATATATATATATATATATATATATATTAAAGACATTTTTATTTATGTTTAACGTTGTTATTTTATAGATACAAGTATTTAAGCAAATGCTCTGTTTATGATAAACAGTATTAAATAACATTTACCGGCCTGAATGTCCGAGAAATTTTCTTAGAAAATATTCGTTCTTAGACAGGATTCGAACCTGCATCCTATACGGAACCGTCATATACGCTGACGTGCCTTAACCTCTTCGGCCACAAAGAACCTTTGGTAGACAAGGTCGAATTTACTGCTTATAAACTTCAATCTTCCATGAATCTCGTACATTCATAACTGCTCTGGCGTATCAAATGTAAACAAATGACGTCATATGTTAAGAAATGGACGAGGTCCGACAATTTATTTATTAAAGACATTTTTATTTATGTTTAACGTTGTTATTTTATGACGGTTCCGTATAGGATGCAGGTTCGAATCCTGTCTATGAACGAATATTTTCTATGAAAATTTCTCGGACATTCAGGCCGGTAAATGTTATTTAATACTGTTTATCATAAACAGAGCATTTGCTTAAATACTTGTATCTATAAAATAACAACGTTAAACATAAATAAAAATGTCTTTAATAAATAAATTGTCGGACCTCGTCCATTTCTTAACATATATATATATATATATATATACACACACACGTATATTTTGGCAGCATGTTTTTCTGTCTACTTATTTTTTATAAGATCCTTTCATATTTGTGAATAAGCTTTTGAGTGCAGTTGAGAAGAAAACATTGTGTTTACTCATATTGTATTTATTCCAAGTACTTTTAACATAGCATAATGTCATCATCAGGGTATTATATAGAGTATGCATTTAGTGTTCATGGTTGTGAATGACAAAAATTGTTGTGGTCATACGAAGATTACCATTTTTATATGTGGAGTCACAAACACTATGTCATGGCTGGTTGACAGACACTGTTTAAGGGGAGGTAACTAGGTATACTGTAGAAAAGTTCTGGGCTTGATTAGTTGCTAGATAAAGGAAAAACTATTAATCACTATTTACATTATTCGGACTATTGTCCTCATCTAGAAATATATTTATTACAACGTTTCATATTGTTGTATTTCTCTGGCCTTCTTCTGGTGGTTGGAATGTCGAACTGAACCCTTTAAAATAATCATATGCCATGTCTATTGGATGTCAGTTATATAGTTATCTCCTGTTAATTTCTCTCCAAGTTATATTTATAAATATAACCAGGTATTGAACTAACAATCTTTGGGTCCTGCCACTGGATCTAACTAACATCCTTGAGGACACATGGCACAGTGGATAAAGTTGTTAGATAGATCCAGTGAAAGGAAAAAGAATGTGAGTTCAATACCTGGTTAAGGCAATGGAGAACTTGGAGAGGGAAATTAACAATAGATAACTGCTAATTGACATCCATTAGATATGGCATGGAACTAGAACAGTCTAAATACTATATTTTGAAATAAAAGGTTTCAAAAATATTCCAGTTAAACCTGTTCATGATAGCTGACCTGAGATGGAACAAATACATTGAGTCAATTGCTTCTTCCACGAATAGGAAAGTTGGCTCTCTGGTCTGCGCCAGGATTTTTTTCTCCTGGAATAAATACTTCAAATATACAAATCAACTATTCGTCCTTGCATGGATTATATTGCCTAATGCCATATATGGATAAATGGGGCACCTGTTTACCATACAGAGTTCTTGACGGATGAATGTAATATAATTGGCCCTGATCTGGCATATGCCGTCTACAGTCAATCTCTCACAAGATTTTTCTCTCTCTGTCTTTTCTACAAATACTTTCATTGTAATTGCTCCGATGAGCTGCTAAACTGGTTTAAAGACTCCATGAATTCAAGTGCCCTACGAGGCTGGCATCCCCTCCCCCCCCTTACACTGTAAAAATTTTTAAATGTAGCCGATTCTCTTCTACTCCAATAACTGTGGAAAGAATAAGGGTTACTCTCTCATCTGTGGAACACCCTTCCCAATTACATTTTCTCTGAGAGCTATAATCTCCAACTATTCAAATGTAATGTCAATCAACATCTCCAGTTGCCTTGATCTACCCACTATCCCTCTCCTCATCCTTTCTTCTATCACTCCCTATCTGCTCTTGCTCCAAATCTTCTGCAACTCCTATTTGCATCCCTGATGGCTTTTACGTTTAATAAATTAAATATAATCTTAAAAAAAAAAAGAAAAAATACAACAGCCGAAACATAATAAATATGGCAACAAAGTTAAGGACAATAGTCTGAGTAATGTAAATAGTGTACATAATACCTCATCTCAGAAATTTAGACAACACTATTAATGACAAGCACTAACATTTACAGACTATCTATTGTACGCATTTTAAAGTGTTTGCGGAGTATTCGTAATTAATTTTATTGAGGTTTAGTTTCAATTTTTTGGAATAAATAGTTTTGATAATTTTTAGTTTGTGTTTATTTTTATTCTTAATAACTATGAATACTAAATACTTATATTTAATTACATTTATTATTTAATTATATTTAATTATATTTATAATTATATTTAACAATATTCTATTCTGTTAATATTTCTTTTCTATCAGTTTTGATGCCGAAGGCTGTCGCAAAGTCCAGCATCATACCATTGCCAGCTCAGACAAATACCTCTCTACAATGGCTCCTGTCTCAGTGTCGTCGACTCCTGCTGTAGCTGCTGCAGCTGTTGTGCCTTCTGGAGCCAGCGGTATGACTGTGAAACACCTGACCAGCTCTCCCATGGCCCACCTCACCTGTAGGGCGAGGCACTCATCAGCTCCAACAGCTGCCCAGAAGAATGTTACAGGGGCTTCTAGTCAACCATCAACCATGCCAGCCACTCCATCTTGGATTTCCTCTCGTGGAAGTTTTACTGAAGAAGGTAAGATGGTGTAAAAAAAAAAAAAAAAAAAATCAGTAATCTTTCCTCTTTTTATTACCATCAAAATGATTGTTTTTTTTTTTTTTTAGGGATAAAAAAACATTGATAATCTATATTTTGTGTTGGCAGTACAGAGGAAATAATGGCATTGCTTTTATCTATGGTTCTGATAAAATGTTTGCATATGTCTGGTGGATTCTCCTGTCGTATTTGATGTATCAGGATCAAGCAACTCAGTTCCTAGGAACTGACATCCCAGACACCAGTACATATGATTTGATTATAGTGGTGAAGGTTTTGTGCAGGACCATCCACACTTTTTGAAGGGCAAAATACAGAGACCTGGTGCACTAAGTGCCACAAGATTCCCAAACGACCCTCCACAGGTTTTGAATTCAGAGTTGTCCTTCTCCTAGACTAGTTGCCATCCAAGGTTATAGAACCCAGTCTGTCCTGCTATTTACCCATATCTGAAAGGAGTAGAGGATTAATACCTTTCCCAAGGGTATTAGTATGTAAGTGAATGTAATGGATTCGACTGGAATTCAAACTCGACTCTCAAAACTGTTTTAGAAATAAAATAAAAACTGGAATGTTTTCACCATATGAGGTAATATGATTACCAAATATCAATTTGATATTTTTTTGGAAAGCAAAGGTATGAAGTACCAAATTTGACAAATTCTGCTATTTTCAAATCAGAAAAAATTGACCAAATTGACCAATTGAACCAAATGGTAATGAAAGCTAAAATTTTAGGTTTTTAGTTTTAGGTGGGTATAACATATTAATACTTTAACAAATCTGTGGGTGATGGCCATGAAATCATTGGTTGAGTTTTTATGGAATTAATATATATATATATATATATATATATATATATATATATAATAAAGAAGTTAATGGTCAGAGTTGAATTAAACCAGGAAACAGTAGTATTTAAAAAGTACTCAGTATACATATAAAAAGACTGATACATTTCCAATTCACTTGATTTTCCCCTTCTCCTCACCTTCTACGTAACGTTGTGTGCTTATTCATTTATTTATTTTTTTAAAAATATAGTGTTCATAAAGTTTTTTTTTTATTTTTAAAAAATAAAGCGATAGAAAATCAATTGACCAAAATTGCCTGAAGATACTGAAAGGTTGAAAAACCAAGGTAGCGGAATTGGATGATTCCTAATTTTTCTACACAAATATATATATATATATATATATATATATATATATACACACACACACACACACACACACACACATATATATATATGCACATATACACACACACATATATATATATATATATATATATATATATATATATATATATATATACACGTTTCATTAAATAATATAGACAAGTGTTGTCTATTTATTTTATGTAAATTTTTCGTAACATCTGATAAGTTTAATAACATTATCATTAAACGAAGAAAGAAATTCACAATATTGATCCATATTTTTAATATAATCTAAGCTTTTAGCCTTTACTTACTTTTAATTATAAAAAAACTGAATATATTATACAAAGGTAATATCACTCTTCCTAACAAAACTGATAAATACATTAACCTTTCCAACTATGAACTAACTAAGCACCAAAAAGAATTACTTAAATTGGACCTAACTGCCATATATATATATAAGTACAATATATATTTTTTAAAAATAGAAATTGAGACCCTATACCAAAACATCGTTAAACTCCAGGATGAACAACTAATAGAAACTAAACCAGAATTTAAAGACTTACTTTTCATAGGCATTCAAGGATCGGCATGATAGAAGCAGAAACTCCTCAAAAATTCTTTCTAAACAACTGAAAATTGCTTTATAAGAACTACGTAACCACCCATATGACATTATTGTAAAAAAAAAGCTGATAAGACCAACATTTTTTGTCATCCTAAACAAATTGGATTACAACAAAAAACTAGACCACATACTCCATGATCAATAAAGTTTAAAAAACTTAACAAGAACCCGACCAACCAA
>CAHIKZ030001451.1:315000-370000 GCA_903632075.3 Acanthosepion pharaonis
CAAACATTCTGCAATGTTCGTATTGGAGCTTCTGGCCTAAATGCCAAACAGTACAGCATGCCATTTCCAAATTTCTGGCACAGTCAATTGTATCATGGTGCTCTTTTTTTCAGTACAGTACCCAACTGACCTAACTATCAACAAAATCAAAAACAAACAATATACATTAAAAATATAAAATGGCGACAATTTACCCATTGTACCGTGTGTGTGTGTGTATATATATATATATATATATATATATATATATATATATATATATAATTACATGAATCATTCATACTAAAAACAAATATAGAGGTTAATGATTTAAATGGTGAGAATAAATCTTTAAAAACAATTTCAATTTTTTACACTAACCCTGAACCTGTATATGAATGATATGATCCCTGTTTATAAATTCCAGTTGCATAAATTTTTTCATTTTTAAACAACCTTTCATCTGTTCCTATAGACATCCCTCAGGTATGGAAATAGATTTGTTCTTTTTTTAAAATTTTCGGTATTATTGAGGTAATTCAACAAAAAATATAGATGTAATAAAAAAAATTTTATTTAAAAATTTGTTTATTTTAAAAAAAGTAATTGACAAAAAATATTGAGCTTGAATTTAAATTTTAATATTTCATATAGTTCATGCCACATTGACGGAAAAACCTACCAGTACAAAAGAATTCTCATATTACTATATTTGTACAAAATGCACAACCTTAAAATTTAAAAATTCAAACTCATTCTTAAAATAATAAGTGACATTCAAAACGATAACACTAAAACAGCATTTTTTTGGATTACATCTATATTTTCGTTGTAATAAATATGGTGATAAAGATGAGGACAATATTCCGAATAATGTAAATAGTGTACATAATACCTCATCTCAGAAATATAGACAGACATTAGCTACTCACCATGGATAGTTCAGGTCCTTAATGATCATACATCTACCTAGAAGTGTCTCCTATATTTTTTTTTTTAAATAATTTCACCCTAAGCAAGGCAAAAAAAACACTCAGCTGCAAGAGTTCGGTGAAGCTGAGATAATATGAGAAAAAGAAAATTATTCAGCAAAGAGATTGATTTGTTTTTTATGGCTTATCAACCCTTTGCAGGTTATTTCAAATCAGAAAATATTTTTACATTGCAAGAAGTTTTTTGTTTTTATCTATTGAGATAAGTGTTTAGTGATACAAGTCTTACTAATTAACCCATAGCTGGCATTTGTATGTAGATAACTGCTACTGAAACATCTGGAAGAGGCATGGCATGTGGAACTAGAACAATCTACCCTGGGGGACGAAATAAAGGGTTCAGTTCAAAATTCCAATCACCTGAAGAATGTCACGAATATAGCAATGAATATGAGGACAACAGTCTGAACAATGTAAATAGTGTAAATAATTGCAATACCTCATCTCAGAAATTGTTGTAGAGTAGTTTCACAGTGGAGGCTTGTATTTGTACTAAGTCAGTCCTAAAATAGGTTTGACGTACAAAACGTTAGGAACTTGATATAATAGGTAATGATGCAGAGAAATCTAGTTGTGGTGGCTGATACTTTAATATCCGACTAACAGTCGTCCAACATCGACTGACCGACCAACTCACTGAGACACTGCTACTACTCCTACTTATTATAGGTGAGGGAGTCTATTAACAATAGAGTAGGTGTGTTCCACTATAACAGAAATATAGGTATAAGTATGTCCATGGCCGCAGAAGTGTTAATGAAATTATTTGCCTGCTGTCTCATAAAAAAAAATTAAAAAAAATTATAAACCATGTAAAAAAAAAGTTTTTTGAGAGATGAGACTTATCTTTTGGCAGAGCCTCGTCTGGGGGATAACTTAGAAGTGTTAATGAATGCTATGAAGACTAATTGGTTCCATTCAATCTTTTTTTAGAGGCCAAAAAGATTCCAGCATTAACCAGAGAGGCAAGCAACTATTAAAGGATGTGAGTGATGTCATTATGGACACCTGTAAAAAAGTCAACCAGGTAAGTGTCTTGTGAATTTAAATGAAATTTTTCTGGAGAAACTGAAATAATCCTGATTCCTTTGCTGTCCTAGGTAAGACGATAAACTACGTCCAGCAGCAAGGTCTCTGATCAGGAGGTTTTGAGGAGCATGGAACCACCTCTTAATTGCTGGTGTTCCCTGGTCCACTCTGACCGAGTGTGGTAGCACCTGTTAGGGTCCCAACTATGGGTGAATAGTTAAACCCCAAACTGGAGTGAAAACACTATGAAAGTGTAAAAATAGTTTTTAATACCAGAAATACTTTGCAAAAAAAAATTTACCAGCAATAAATTTTTGAAAAAAAAAAAATTTACCAGCAATACATTTTTGTAACAAAAAAAAAAAAAAAACTACCAGCAATACATTTTTGTAAAAAAAAAAGAGAAAAAAATTTGTTACCAGCAATATATTTTTGAAAAAAAATATTACCAGCAATAAAAATTTTGGCATTAAATAACCCATTGAGGTGTTGATATGCCATAAAACAAATCAAACCAAACCTGATTCCTTTGTTGCATCATCCCAATCTGTGCACACTTTTTATCCATAGAACTTTGCCATTTCTCCCCGCCCAAGACGCTCCTTTCAAGTGTCAGAAGTGGTAATCTGGTATCATCTCTGATTTGGTCTTCCTATCTCTGAGGTGATCTACCACATGATCATTTTTGCCAGAAAAGTTGTCTTTGTCAGATCCATCCACAAAGTTTTATGCTTTTCTGATTACAGTCCTGGGTATGATACATTTGGAAACAAAGGCCCCTGATTGGTTAATTGGAGATTTTGGGGAGTGTGGAACCACCTCTTAATTGCTGTTGTTCTTAGGTCCACCCTTA
This sequence comes from Acanthosepion pharaonis, assembly GCA_903632075.3. NCBI lineage: Eukaryota > Metazoa > Mollusca > Cephalopoda > Sepiida > Sepiidae > Acanthosepion > Acanthosepion pharaonis. Next base: position 317,854 of record CAHIKZ030001451.1, read on the forward strand.
ACTAGCATGAATAGCACCTGTTAGGATCCCAGCTCTGGGGAAATAGTTAATCCAAAAACAAGACACTATAAAAGTATAAAAATACATTTTTATAGTAAAAATATCGGCAATACATTTTTATATAAAAGTAAATGACCAACAACACATTTTATAGGAAAATTATCAACAATACCTATTTATAGGAAAATTATCAACAATACCTATTTATAGGAAAATTATCAACAATACCTATTATAGGAAAATTACCAACAATATATCTTATAGCAAAATGACCAACAGTACATTTTATCTGTAGTTGAAGGCATATAATTGCATTCAAAATATTTAGATTTCTGTATTAAATAACTCAGTGACTGACATTAAATATAAACAAAATTAACCAAACAATCAACATCAAAGACCTCTTTCATGACATTAATCCATATAATATCTACAATTTCTTAAATAAATCAAACTGTATTCCACAATATAACTTCAACAAAACTACAACATAAGACATACACATCACCGACTCTAGTAATCATGTCCACACAAACATGTATATGCACAAAAGCTGGGTATCATCTACCATGTATTCAATTTTGAAAGCAGAATAATATAAATCTTTTTTTTATTACTTCAAAGCTCCTAAGAAAATTGAATTTCAGCATTAAATGACCCATAATGAGTTATACCATTAAACAAAGCAAATCAACCAATATATATTTATAGTAAAATGAACAACAATACATTTTATCTGTAGTTGAAGGCATACAATTGCGTTTAAAATATTTAGATTTCGACATTAAATAACCCATAGAGGTGTTGATATGCTGCTAAACAAAATCATCTGAGCAAATCTGATTTACATGTCCAACCCGATTTAGCTTCCTTCTAATCAGGGTAATTCTTTCAGTCATCACTTTTGGCTTTTTCTTTATGGCCACCATCATTATTCTGTCTCTGGTATTTTTCCCTGTCATGACTCTGAGACAGTTGTTTAGGAAGAATATGAGCCTTTGTCTGTTCTCTTCTTCAGTGTCCAGCTTACGTAGGTATAAATTGCTATAAGGACGATCAGAGCAATAGAGATTTTTCTTTTTTTTCAGTGTTCAAAAAGCAGTTGAGGCAAGTTCTGTTCTTCACTTTATATCATAGTAAAATTTTGAAATTAAGTTAGGTTATTTGCATAATCTCTATGAGATGTTTGCACACTTCTTGTCCACACACATTTGCCATTTCTTCCTGTCCAAGTCTGAAGTGGTATTCTGGTGTCCTCTCTGATTTGGTCTTCCCATCTCTTAGCTCATCTTTTTAGCCTGGGAATTTGTTTTGTAGGATCTATATACAAAGTTTCATTTTCATTAAGTTAACATTTAAATTATAGCACCCAACAGTGAAAACACAATGTATAGATTGATTTGTTTATTCATTTAAAGAAAGAAAGGGACCAGTTTTATGTTCATAAAGAAAAAAGGGTTTTTTAGGGGATGTAACAGTAAGAGATAGATCAAGTATCGACCATCATAAAGACTGAAAAATAAAATTGACAAAGATTATTGTTTAAGGTTGACGGACACGCATGTCTTAATTAGTTTTTTTTTTTTTTTTTTTTTTACGAATTGGTCAAACCCAAACTCAAACAAAAACATTTTTTTCAATCGTTATGAGTCTACTGATTGAATACAATTTTATCATAAACAATTGTCTTGTAAATGGAATTTTTAAAGCATTCTGAATGTAAAAATAAAAAAAAAAGTGTGCAAGACAATAAGAAACACTACCTACCAAAAAAAAAAAAAGTTTTAGTTGAAAAGAAAAATCCCATATATAAATGAACACACACACACACACACACAAACAACAACCTGGGTTTATAAACTCGATATGAGTTGTCCCCTTTCATTCTCATTTCGATGCCTCTTAATCGTGTTTTTCAAATTGATTTTGACGATGCAAAAACAATTGTTTTTCCAATTTTGACGCTGTCAGAACCACCGCAATGTAATAATTTTATGTAGTCCTGTGAAGTTTTATTGAAATCGGTTGAAAAATGTTGGAAAACCGGTCCAATATATAAGCATACAGACACACACACACACACAACCTGGGTTTTATAATAAGTATGATTATAGCTATCAGTTGAAATTTATAAAAGATTTTCTTAAGTCAGTTTTCCTGACAATTAGATTTCTCAAATCCACTCTGATTGCTCTTTTTCGTATTGATGAGAGTTTCCTTCCTAACCTTTTGTATAAGGTAGTGTGGAAAGTTAACATTTAAATTATATCATTTTCCCTTCTACTTGCATGTGTTATCCATTTTAGTTGTTGCTACTGTTGGAAGTCTTTGTTGTTTGGTAAAGTTCTTTGTGATTTTGTAGCACGGATCTGATGATGGATGGTCCTCTCTAAGACCTACAGGATTCATTTGCTTGACATTCATATGAGATAACTAAAAACACGCGCTATTTAAGAATGTAACATGAGTAGTTAGGTTGATATTTTGGTTTTGTAGCATCTTGTGGTGGTGCATAAAACTATCCCAAGCACAGGCTATACAGCCTATCTTACTTTACAAGGTGATAGCAAGCAGACAAAGCCTGCTAGTTTTCTATAAATGTAGAATTAAATTTAAATAATTCCCTATGTTTTACAGTTTTGTGCATTTAAGAAAATTTTGTCCAGTGAACATCATAAAATAGAAAATCCTCTTAATTCTTCATTGTATTACAGCTGTTTTTGTTACAAGACCTTTTCACAATGCGAATGTGTAATGTCCTGCTGGTTCCTGAAGCTGATGAGGACATATGCTGGACAAAAGACAGATATACTGTTCCAACAGGTAAGATGTGTTTGTTTGTTTGTTTTTTTTCGCCCTGTACAAAGTCCCAAGTGTCACTCAAGGTAGAGGGTTACAAAGTAAGAGGCAAAGTTTATGGTACTATGCAAAGAAGATAATGGTTAACCCTAGACTTGAACAGGTTAAGATTATAGTGATTGAGAAAAGCATCTTGGGAGTCAGTTCCACAAAGCAGTGGTTCATGGGTAGAAGCTGCTCAAGCAGAACTTACATCTCACCAATGAAATATGAAGTTACTCTCCTGGAGGTTAGCATCAGCCATGCTGATGGCAGGCAGAAAAGTTTCTGCACGATAATTAAATGAAAGTAGTTTTCTTTTGTAGGATTTTATACCTTATATATGTGTCTAACTGTATATAAAGTTTGGTTGAAATATATTTATTTGTTATATAAAAAATTCTATTTTTATTATCCATTAATGTGTGTGTGTGTGTATATATATATATATATATAATTAATTCATCGAGTCTGATAGAAACCTCAACAGAAAGCACTGGACGGCCGTTTCATCCTATATTTGGGACTCATCAGCAGTGCACATCCACTACTGAGAATTGAAACCCTGACAGTTAGGTTGTCAAGCAAACATCATACCAACAGTTTTAATGGGGTTGAAGATTTCTTATATATATATATATATATATATATATATATATATATATATATATAATATAAAAAAAAAAAATATTCATACTCACATGCACGGTGTTGTAATGGATAGCAGCTTGGATTGAGGAACCTGGAAAACGAGTTCGAATTCCAGTCAAATCCATTACATTCACTTCTATTTTTTTAATACTCTTGGGAAAGGTAAAAAAATCTTCTTCTTTAAATCCAGCCATGGGTAAATAGCAGGTTCTATAGCCATGGATGGCAACATATCTAGGAGAAGGACAACTCTGAATTCAAAATCTGAAGAAGATCGTTTGGGGATCCTGTGGCACGTAGAGCACCAAGTCTCTGTATTTGGTCCTTCAAAAAGTGTGAATGGTTCTGCACAAAACCTTCACCACTATAATCAAATCTCAAATCTCATGTGCTGGTGTTGGGCTGTCAGCTTCCTAGGAACTGATCTGCTTGACCCTCATACATCGAATTCGACGGGAGAGTTTATTTATATATATATATATATATATATATATATAATGTATGTATGTATGTTTGGCTAAATAATTTACATGTTTTAATCCTTTCTAGTCCATAAATTAATTTCTTTGTGGCTATAATAAATTGATCAAGAAAATACCAAAATTTTTTTTTCAAATAATTTTTATTTTCCCAAGTACTTTCAATTTCATCTGAGACCATCTTCAGGGGTTGCATGTGTTATGTGTTAACACCATAAATTAAAAATATTTTTTCACCATTTTGCAATTTTGTGATATTTTTTTTAATAAGATTTTTTGTAATTTTTTTTAAAAGATTTTTTTAATTGTAATATTTGAATTTAGTGTTTTTTTTTATATAACATTTTGCAGCTACAAACATTTAAGAACTTTGTTGCTATACTTTTAGTTGACGTTATTCATTTTTGGCTTCAATTCTCCTATATAAAGGGCTTCAAGAATTTTAAGTTTTTACTTATCTTGATAGAAAAATAATAAATGAAATAATTCTTAATAAAATGTTCAAAACTCATCTTCCTGTCTTAGTTTTGCAGATGTTATCCACTAACTGTAGAGTTAAATATCGTATATACTTGAATGTAATCAGAGTTTTTATGATCAGTTGTTTATGCAAAAAATAAGGGTTGCACTATACAAAGGTAATTTTTTTTGAAGAGATTAAAATTCATGCGTTTTTGGTGAATGGTTCCACTGTACTCAAGTAAAGCTTTTCTGGATTGGTTAAAATTTATGCAAGAAATTCAGGGATCATATTATACATGAAATCGGCTTATACACAAGTATATATGGTAAATTAAATTTGTTAGCAACAGATACCAATTTAACTATTTAATTTTTTAACTTCTTGATGAGTAGATACCATCTGCAGAACTCGGAATCAGGAAGATAAGTTTTGAACATTTGGTTTTTATTGCTCTATTTCTTAATGAATACTTAAGAAATTACTTGATATAAAACTGTTATCATCTAGAAATATTGACCATTTTTAAAAACTGTCCTGGGTATGACGATAAACTACGTCCAACAGCAAGGCCTCTGATCAAGAGGTTTTGAGGAGTGTGGAACCAACTCTTAATTGCTGGGGTTCCCAGGTCCATCCTGACCCAGGGTGGTTAACACCTGTTAGGGTCCCAGCTACGGGCAAATAGTTAACCCCCAAAACTGAGGTAAAAATCCTTATGATAGTGTAAAAATAGGTTTTAATACATACCAGAAATACTTTCTAAAAAATTATTTCCAGAAATAAATTTTTCAAAGAAAAAACTATGACCAGCAATATATTTTTAAAAAAATAATTGCCAGCAATATGTTTTTGAAAAAAAACTATTACCAGCAATACATTTTTAAAAAAAATATTACTATCTATACATTTTTGAGGAAAATAATATTACTACCTATACATTTTTGACAAAACAAAATATTACCAGGAAAAAAGTTGTCGGCATTAAATAACCCATTGAGGTTGATATACCGTAAAACAAACCAAGCCAAACTATTTTTTAAAATTTTTTTAACACAATACTTGTTATATAATTCTATAAGCATTTATTTGGTTTTGAAATAGGCAAATACTTGTATTAGTCATTTATAGTTGATTCTATATGCATTTATTTGATAAATACTCCTTTTGGGACCAGTGCAGTTGGCAAATTCACAACAGGATATTATATACATCATTGGTTGTTTTTGTTTAAAATGAGTTATTTTAATTCCAAAAAATTTAAATATTTTAATGGCAATTTTTATTTTCAAGATAATTATGGTTTTTGTAATATAAGTATTACTAATTAACCCATAGCTGGAGGGAAAAGAGGTGGATTCCTTCCTTTCCCAAGGGTATTTGTGCGTAAGTGAATATAACAAACCCAAATAGAATTGGAACTTGACTATCCAACTGATAATTCCGAGCCATTATCCATTACAGCAAATACATATCAAAGCTTACTGCATCTGGTATTCCTAAATGGTCATTCATCTAGGTACTGACCTGGCTTAATGTTGCTTAACTTCAGTGATCTTACAGGATCCAGTATTTAACATGATATGGCTGTAAGCTATATACATTTGGTTTCAATATGCTCCTGCTTTCTTTCAGCCTCTCACTCTGTTGGTTCTCTCTATTATTTTAACTTAATTCTATAAAAAACAGCATACTCCTTTCTTTCAAGAATGGTCATCCATACCTAACTTTAAAGTAGCTCCAAGTACAGTGTTATACACATTGTCATTGTTATATAGGGATAAAGTGTCGCTGCCAACACTTAAGTTTGAACATAGAGAGCCAATGAGCAAACACAGGCGATCCCATTATTAAATTAAGTAGATCATGTGACCATGGGAGAAATGCATAAGTAGTAGCATGAGGTCTAAATGATCGCTATTTCTACTCTATCCTCTATTACTATACAGATCACCATGGGGGTTCTATCCTCTATTACGGTTACGGATCACCATTTCTATTCTATCCTCTATTACTATACGGATCACCATTTCTATTCTATCCTCTATTACTATACGGATCACCATTTCTATTCTATCCTCTATTACTATACGGATCACCATTTCTATTCTATTCTCTATTACTATACTGATGACCATTTCTATTCTATTCTCTATTACTATATGGATCACCATTTCTATTCTATCCTCTATTACTATACAGATGACCATTTCTATTCTATTCTCTATTACTATACAGATGACCATTTCTATTCTATTCTCTATTACTATACAGATGACCATTTCTATTCTATTCTCTATTACTATACAGATCACCATTTCTATTCTATTCTCTATTACTATACAGATGACCATTTCTATTCTATCCTCTATTACTATACAGATCACCATTTCTATTCTATCCTCTATTACTATAACGGATCACCATTTCTATTCTATCCTCTATTACTATAACGGATCACCATGTCTATTCTATCCTGAATTTACTATAATGGATCACCATTTTATTCTATCCTTTTTTTACTATACAGATCAAAATTTCTGTTCTATCCTCTGTTACTATACGGATTAACATTTCTGTTCTATCCTCTATTACTATTTGGATCACCGTTTCTATTCTACCCTCTATTACTATACGGACTGCTGTTCTCTACTCTATTCACTATACTATTTCTCTATTCAGTTCACTATATGGATTATTGTCGAGCGAGTATTATCAAGCAAGTACTGTCCGTACAAGTGCTATTTGAAGGCGTCTGACACCAGCATTGTACAACAGCATACTATAGTTGTATCTGCAATTACAAAGTCTCTACTACAATGAGCCTTATGAAAGTGACAAAGAGTATTTATTGGCATTACAAAAGTGGCAACAAGTGTTCGTTGACATCACAAAAGTCATTAAGGGGCAGCTATGTTTTATCTATATTACATTGTGCAGTATATATATTATAAAGAAGTAATTATAAAAAGAATTAGCAATGTTAATGTAATTAATGGTGAAATCTCTTCACTAACAAGACTTAATAAGGCATTAACTTACTATGCAAAATTCTGTGAAAGAAAAAAACTACTAAGACTTTTTACTCTATTATTTGGACTATAATTTTAGTCCATGTCACTTTAACTGAAAAACACATACAACAAAAACATTTATGGATTTACCACATAACTAAATTCAAACAAAAATTCTCACTTGAAATATTTAAATAATAACTCTAGTGTTGCAACACTGCACATTCCAAAGTTATGTAAATGTAGGTACCTCCATGAAATGTAAACAAAAAGAGCATAGCATGATGAAAAAGACGTCGAACTTGACGAAAACAAGTTTTTATCGTCTAATGTTCATATTATTATTAAAGAGGAAAGATCAAAGTATTTTGGGGGTATTTTTTTACATTTTTAATCGTTCCTAGCACGTCTGAAATTTTCGTTAAAAAATTTATTTTTTCAAAAAAAAAAAAAGGACAGATAATCAATCATTTTCTTTCCATTGTATAAAAAAAGATGAAAATCTGACTTTGATATTCTTTTAAAAATCAATTATCATTTTTTCAAAACTCATTTTAATAAAATCAGAAATTATAATGTGTATTTAAAATATTTTGAACCAAGCTTAACTTAGCTTCTGTGAAAAAAAATGTAATTTGAAAATAAAACAAAGCAGGTCATAACCTTTCACGTCATTTGACAATTGATAAAAAGACATTTTTCATGATGTTTAGATAACTTACGGGAGGATAATTCTTTCTACGGATGGAAGGAAGTGAAAATTTATTTAAGTGAACAAATTATTTACCTCGTTACTTTTAAGGAAAACTTTCAGCGCTCTAATTTTTTTTTTTAATTTTTTTTTTTTTTGTACTTAGCTTTCATTTTTACGTTTACGATGCTTTATGGAAAATATGAAGAAATTAAAAAATAAGACTGTTAAGAGTGAGATTAAATTTCATAAGAAAAAGTTATCTAATTAATTTAGGTACCTTTCTAATGAAATTTTATCAGAAGTGTACATAAAATACTATAATTTTATGTACATTTATTACATTTTACTGTGTTATTTGTATTTCCATTCACTTTATTATTAATTCTGATATTTCATTTATGGTAAAATGTCATAACTGAGATTAATATACAAATAAGATCATATAAATTAAAGTTTAGCAGTAGTTAAATTTCATAAGATGATACTGATATTTATAGGTACCCATCTCAGTTGAAATTGAAAAATCAAATTAACTTCTCCATACGTGTTTCGCAAAAGTAAAGGCCTTAACAGCGGAGAACAATGCTGAACTCAAATAATGCAACTAAATTGTATTCTGGTTGGTCTTCCGTACTTTATAATTACTGTCTGATTATAAACACAAAATTACATTTCTTAATTACTGCGGATCTAATCTGATTGGTCCAAATGATACAATTTTCAAAGCGCTAGACAATCTCATAAGGACATTTTGAAAGGTTGATGTTGCTTTTTAACTAATGTTATAATATTTTTAAAAAAAAATTTAAAAATTTAAAAAAATCTATTAAAATTAAAGAAATAACAAATAATTGTATTAAAAATTCAATTTTCATTGAAAAAATTTTTTGCTTTTCAGAAAATATTGTCCATATTCATAAAAACAAATTAAAACAAATAAAAGCATTTGAAATTAAATAATATATTTGTTTTATTGAGTTTTGTATGTTACAATTCACAGCTGATTTTCAGGTACTGAAAAAAAAAAAAAAAAAAAAAAAAAAAAAAAACATGATTTGCATTCTTCAAAGCCTTGTGCTTTTAACTATTGTAATCACTAAAACTGATGGTCTCGAATTTCTAGAGTTTTTCATAAAATTAGTTATGGGGGTGTTTAATAAATATAAAAAAAAAAATATTTCTGCCATGACTTTAATAAAAAAAAACATATTTATAATAATTTCGATCATCTGTGAATAGTTTCTGAAAGTTTCATTAACATCTGACAATTATTTTTTTATTTTTGCAAGATTTTCCAAATTAATGTGTGTAAATAAAAAAAAAACGTGCTAAAAATTATCTATGTTATTTTACTACCCCTTGTTGCGACAAAGAGAAAAAAGGTTTTTTAAATCAAAATTTAGAATATTCTAAAAAGATGGAAAAATTTTAAAAAATAATTAAAAAAAAAATTTGGTCTATCCTCTTCATAAAAACATAAGCATTTTGACGATAAAATTTTGTTTTCATAAAGTTTGGCGTCTTTTTCATCAGACTGTGCTCTCTTTTTTTAGCGATTTCGTGGAGTTACCTATGTAAATGTCAGTAAATAACATATTTTTAAAAAACATCTTTTGGTAAGCAATGCATTTCTTTCATCTTGGAGTTTGCCTGGAATGGAGAAATTATGCCCTGAGGATGAGAATGTGAAATTTTCGAAAATATTCAGCCTAGCGACATCTATATGACAAGAATGTAAACTCAAGAATTGCATTATTCAATGAATTATTAGTAAGTTAATACCTTATTAAATCTTGTTAATGAAAATATTTTGCCATTAATTACATTAACATTGCTAATTAATTCTTTGTATAATTACCTCTTTATTATTTATAAAAAAGATGAAAATCTGACTTTGATATTCTTTTAAAATCTCCAATTAAAAAAATCATTTTTTTTCAAAACTAATTCATTTTAATAAAATCAGAAATTAGGGGTATATACAATATATATTTGTTATATATATATATATATATATATATATTTATATATATATATATATATATATATATATATATATAAATTTTTTTTTTTTTAAGATGGTGAAGATGAGGATGATGATGATGAACAAAAGACTTATAATATTTTAATGACACTGAATTTCCTACCTGGATATTTTTTGTATGCAAATGTATATGGAAAATATATTTGCGTTACATCCTAATATTCAAGAACTGCAAAAACGCCATTTTAATGTATTCAGGTAAGTAAATCTTAAATTGTAAAAAGTTAACAGCCAGGTGTATTTTATGATAAAAAAAGATATATATATTGACATCTAAGGTTTAACTTAGAATTAGTATAATGATGTTAATTATTAGTTTTTCATGACAACTTGGAAAGAGTGGGTTATTATAAATTCTTCTTTGAGAGATGGGAGTAAAATGGTAGTTTTCTACACTGCCGACATGAAATTTAAATTAATAAAAGAATTCTAGCAAAAAATACTAAATAACAAACATTTTCAATTTATATTATGTCCACATTATGTGCTAATATACTAAATGGACAACAAAAATATGGGTATATGAGGACTTTCGATACATGATTTTAGCATATGCCATGAATTAAATTTTTCAGATTACAGTATTAAAAAATGCCAAAGTATTGTCATAATAGAATCATGTCCAATGTATTTTCATAGTAAAAAAACATTGGCCAATGTGTTTTCACAGTAAAAATCATTGGCCATTGCGTTTTCACAGTAAAAATCATTGGCCATTGCGTTTTCACAGTAAAAATCGTTTCCAATGCATTTTCATAGTAAAAAATCATTTCCAATGCATTTTCATAGTAAAAAATCATTTCCAATGCATTTTCATGGTAAAAAATCATTTCCAATGCATTTTCATAGTAAAAATCATTTCAATATTTTCATCAAATAAAAAAATTGGCCAATTTTTTCACATTAAAATCATTTAACAAGTTTTTTATTTCAAAAAATCATTGGCCATTGCATTTTCACAGTAAAAAATGTTTCCAATGCATTTTCATGTTAAAAAATCATTTAGTCTAATTTTTCATCGAAAAACATTGGCCAATGTGTTTTCACATTAAAAATCATTGGCCAATGCGTTTTCACAGTAAAAATCATTTCCAATGCATTTTCATAGTAAAAAATCATTGGCCAATGCATTTTCATAGTAAAAAATCATTGGCCAATGCATTTTCATCGCAAAAAATCATTGGCCAATGCATTTTCATCGTAAAAATCATTTCCAATGCATTTTCATCGTAAAAATCATTGGCCAATGCATTTTCATATTAAATTCTTTTGGAATATAATCAATTTTATTGTAAACTCATAATTGTACATTTCTGTATATACTTTAATGTTTGTTTTGTTACTGTTAATTAACTAATGCAGGAATGATTATATGAAATAATCGTACAATGTTCCTCAGATGATTATTTTTCAATATTTTTATATCATAAAATCAGTTTAGTTTATTTTACTTCTGTATCTTCTTTTCATTCAAGTGTTAATTTATTTCTATATTTTAAAATAATTTACAATATATTTCCATAATAATATATTTTGCTAATATTTTTACATAAAAAATATCTTGAAATTGCTGTCACTTTTATGTCCTAACATGTAAATGTTCTGCTATATTTTTTAAAGAAATAGTTCCTGTGATACTATTTATGTAAACTGGTACTTTGTTACATTTTGGGTAACTTTTGAGATTCTGTATTTAGTGAAGAAATTTTCACATATATGTATTTTATTTGCACTTATTGAAGTTAAATGTTCATTATGATGAGAAATTTTTAAACTGTTAAAGATATCTACATTAATTTTATCTATTCTTTATAAGGTATGCAAGCTTTGCGTTCTGTGCTGTCCAAGTTATCTGTGAACAACCGAAAGAACATGTTTGTCATGAAAGATGGACTTGGCAATTACTTTTATGTCAGGTAAATGAAGTTTTATTGCTATTCATTCTAAATGTTATAAAAGTAGAACAAACGCTGATTATCACTTGAAGGTTTTTGGAGTTTGGAGTCGGTGTACATTAAGTCTTACCAGCCATCTCTCTGTAGGCAGAAAGAATGGTTGGTGGTCTTGAAGGTAATTAAACTTTAATGTTATATTTTGTTGTTTGCATATAACATTAGTCTCAGATTGAACATATTTAGTCACTGTGCACATTTTTCGTCCTCGAATTTGGCTTTGATGAGAGAGGATTGATAAACTGGTTCAGCAACAGCTGAACATTTGATTAAAATTCAACCATGTGCTCAGTCTTACTGCCCAGGTTATCACTTGAAAGTTTTGGAATTGGGTTAAATTAAGTCCTACCAGTCATCTCTCTGTATGCAGAAAGCGTGATTGGTGGGCTTAAGAGTAATCAACCTTTAATGTTATATTCTGTTTTTTGCATATTAATCTAGGGTTGTATGTTTATAAAAGTTACATATTTTGGTGGTCAAACTAGTTAAATAGATGGGTAGAAAAAAAAAAGGAAAGTTTTTCTTGGAATTAATTTTTGTAGATTAGCATTTTTCAATCTTTCTTAGGCTGTGAAACTTGGATGAATTGAAAAATATCAAGCTTTTAACATTTTGGAATGGTAGTCTTCTTCATAATTATCAATACAAAATTGTTTCTTGATGTTATACAAAATTATTCTGTCAAAATTTTCCATATGTGCCAACTTTAGAATGCATTGGGATAGTTGGATTAGTTAAAAGGAAAGCTGGTAGATCTACATCGAAGGTTGCTGAGGAATCTTTGAAGGGCGGATGGATTTTCTATGTGCTATGTCTTTTTAGGACACAAGTGATTATTGTCCTCCACGACTTCTTGTCTCTTGTAGCTCTTAGTAAAGATTAGTAAATTGCATTTAATTGTTGAAAATCAAACTTGACTAAAATGATGAGACCTAGCCACCAATTTAGTACTGCTCTTAAATTCATAAAGTCTAGGTACCAAAGAGGAAAGCTCATCAGAACAATTACCATGAAAATATTTATAGAAAAGGAAGAGGGAAGCTATATTATGGCTTAAATTCATAAAGTCTAGGTACCAAAGAGGAAAGCTCATCAGAACAATTAGCATGAAAATATTTATAGAAAAGACAGAGGGAAGCAATATTATGGCTTAAATTCATAAAGTCTAGGTACCAAAGAGGAAAGCTCATCAGAACAATTAGCATGAAAATATTGAAAACCATAGAGAAATTATGGTATGACAGTGGGAAAGTGACGGAAGCTAAGATGCCAGGTCAGGACCGACAACGTTGCTGATTCTTCTATGGATTTTGTCAAGAATTTTTAAATACATCTTTTTTTCAGACAAGCAATATGGCTATCATTTCTCCATCTCATCTTCTGATGTACTCACGATAATTGCGGAAAGAGTCTATCATGCTCTAGAAAAAAACAGTGAAGACTGGGCTCTAACTTTGGGCATCTCCAAAGTTTTTGCCAGGGTCTGGCATTCAGGTCTTCTCCACAAGCTGAAAAGTTCTGGTGTCTCTGGACACATTTTTGAATTCATCCAATCTTTCCTATCAAATTGTGAAATGAATGTCATCCTGAATGGCCACTCTTCTAGATCTTTTCATACTAACGTGGGTGTCCCCCGCCCCAAAAAACGTCTTCGTTGGTCCTACTAACGACCTTCCCGATGACATCAGCTCTGAACTTGGTAGCTATGCTGATGACACAACCATTGACTCCTGCTTTGATAAGTAAAGCTGATCAATCTGACATGTCAAAATGTCAGCTGATGTCCAAAACAATCTCAAGTCCGTTGTTAACTGGGGCAAAAGATGGCTTGTTAATTTGCATGGTATGAAACTATTTAAAAAAGGCACAAGACCAAATGTGGCAGTAATAAACAATTTTTTTTTTTTTTTTATAAAAGCCTTTTTTGAGTTACCTCCTTCGTTCCACTGGCAACGCATGCATGAATATGGCAAACTGTTTCAAGATATTTACAAAGCTGGGAGATGAAAAACCCCAGAGTATAAGTGAGGGAAAAAATATTTAAAGACTCGCATGTGAATACCCAAGGAATTAAATTTCACATGTGCTGTAATTCTTTCTTATTTTTTTTTTATGCTCCAAGTTCATTCAGGACCTTGGTAATCATGGTCCACCACAACTTCCTCTTTGTTGTTCCACTAAGCAATCTTTGATTTGTTACCATCACTCTTTGACCCTGTTCTGCTGTCTGTTAACACAAACACATTAGGTCAAGTGACAAAACTAATTTCAGCTCAATTTAAAAAACCTAAGCCTAACCTTAGCCCTCACCCTTAGTTCAAAGTTAAAATTAATTTTGCACCCCATAGTTTATGCATTCTTTTCTTAAAGCTTCTCTTGCCTTCAGTATATCAAGTGAGTGTTAAATTCTCTAGGCCCTCTTTCCTCATTATCTCAGAAATTTTGACTGTCTTTTTTTGATAGTAAACCTTTTCTATTTTCTTTAATACTTCCTTGAACAAATAGAATAAATAGTGAGATTTAAACATGTTATGGAGTGGTTTCACAGTGGAGGCTTGTATTTGTACTAAGTCGGTCCTAAAATAGGTTCGACGTACAAAATGTTAGGAACTTGATATAATAGGTAATGACGCAGAGTAATCTAGTTGTGGTCGCTGATACTTTAGTATCCGACTAATGGTCATCCGGCATCGACTGACTGACCGACCCACTGAGCAACTCCTACTCCTCCTACTTATTATAGGTGGGAGGGTCTATTAACTATAGAATAGGTGTGTTGCACTATAACAATACACCCTCCCACTTTTTTATACTACTTTGGAAATACAATCTTGTGGTTGTTAATAGAAGTTCTTTGGCAGACAAGTGGGGTAATCCCACAGGGTTTTAACCTTTTTCCCTCTGCATCTCTTACCTTCAACATATCCTGTGAATGTTAAGATCTCTAGGCCAACTTTCTGCATTATGTATCCTAGAAATTTAAACCGTTTTATTCTGGTTGTTAGTGTCATTTTCTGCATAGGGCCTGTTTTTCTTAAAATGTCATTGTTGCTCTCATGTTCTGTCCATCATATTTGAAGCATTTGTTGATAAAAATTGCATCTGTTGCTTCATGTCATTTCTTCATCTGTGAGAAAATTGTCCAGTATTCACTGCCATCTAGAATAGATATCTTTTCTTTGCTTCAAAGTCTTTGTATGATGATAAACTATATCCAGCAGTAAGTCCTCTGATTGGGAGATTGGAGTTTTTGAGGAGTGTGGAACAATCTCTTAATTGATGTTATTTCCAGGTCCACCCTGACCTGGGGTGGTAGCACCTGTTAGGCCCCCAGCTATGGGTAAATAGTGAAATCAAAAATGAAACACTGTGATAGCATATTGTAGAATGACCAACAATACATTTTATGTCACTGAAGGCGTACAATTATGTTTAAAATATATTTAGTTGAAGTTATAAAAATTGTTCAAAATATTTAGATTCCGGCATAAAATAACCTCTACAAGTTGA
Organism: Acanthosepion pharaonis; assembly: GCA_903632075.3. Classification (NCBI taxonomy): domain Eukaryota; kingdom Metazoa; phylum Mollusca; class Cephalopoda; order Sepiida; family Sepiidae; genus Acanthosepion; species Acanthosepion pharaonis. The sequence continues at coordinate 333,496 of CAHIKZ030001451.1, forward strand.
TATGCCACTAACAAACCAACTGACTTGAAAGAACTATTTCATATTATTAATCCATATAATATCTGACAATTTCTTAAAGAAATTAAACTGGATTCCAAAATACAACTTCAACAAAACTACAACATGAAACATACACATCACTGCCTCTCGTAATCACCTCCACACAAACGTTTAGATACACAAAAGCTGAGTATCATCTACCACGTGAAAGCAGAATAACATATTTTTAGTACTTCAAAACTCTCCCAGAAATTAAATTTCAGCATTAAATGACCCATTAAGGAGTTGATATGCCATTAAACAAACATACATAGAAATCTTTGCTCTTTGCTTAGTTTCCAGAATGGGTTTTTGCAACTCTGATGGATCTTTGCAATTCTGTGTCATGTTTTCTGTTTGTCTGCTATGCTAACCAGATAGTAAATTTTTTGGTACCAGCTTGATTCTGTTGGCTGCAATTTGAAGATCAGATTTTGGGCTCTCCCTCTTGCTGACAACTATGCATTCTATCTTAGGATTAATAATTAGTTCTGTGGTAACTTCAGGTTGCCATTCATGGTAAAGCAGCAGGAATTGGAAGTGATGACTCTGGTTGTTTAATCACTTCCTTGTTGCTATGGCACAAGATATAGTTGCTTATCCCAGTTACCATACACTGAATGTAAACAGTAGTTACAATTCAAGATATTATATTTCAGTGAAGAATAAATAAATTCGTCACAGCTAATTTTGTAGTTTTTCTTCTTCACTTGTTTCGTGATGCTAACGAATACTCTTTGTCACTTTTGTGATGCTTGCTGTAGTAGAGACTTTGTAATCACAGATACAACTATAGTATGCTGAGGAACAATACTAGTGTCAGACACCTTTCAATATCACTCACACTAATAGTACTTGCTCAATAATACTTGCTCGAATAGTAATCGGTATAGTGATCCAAAAAGAGAAATAGCATAGTGAATAGAGTAGAGAATAGCGGTCTGTGTAGTATAGAGGATAGACTTGGAATGGTGATCCAAATAGTAATAAAGAATAGACTAGAAATGCAGATAAATTCGACGCAAAACTAATTCCTACTTATGCACTTCCTCTATGGTCACGTGGTCTACTTAATTCAATTATGGGATCACCTGTGTTTGTTCACTGGCAATCTATGTTCAAACTCAAGTGTCAGCAGTGACATTTTATTCCTATATAACAACCACAATTCTATGATGGAAGGGAGTGGTGACGTTTCCCCTATAGTCACATGGTCTACTTAATTCAATAATGGCGATCTATGTTCAAACTCAAGTGTTGGCAGTGACACTTTATTCCTATATAACAACGTGTCTTGCATCGGTGAGTGGAATCTTTAGCATTGTGCACCTGCATATATTAACTGCACATCCACATGAAACGACAAAACATGAAATACGATGAAAGTCTGAACAGTTCAATAAGGTTGAAATTGCAGCTGGTCTCAAAAGTGACTTAAAATCTGCTGTTAACTGGTGCAAGGAATGGCTTGTTAATTTTAAGGCCTCGAAAACATTACCTAAAAGACTCCTTTCTGCTTTTCATCAGTATGGCTGATGCTAACCGCCATGAGAGTGACTCTTTGCATCTTCTCAGGCATGAAGTGGAAAGATTATATTGAATCATTTGCAAGGTCTGCTGTTATGAAACAATTTTTTTTTCTCCAGAATCTATCTTACATATTCATAATTCTACCATTCATCCATGCTTTGAATATTGCTACCACATTTGGTCTGGGGCTCCTGCTGCATATTTAAAGATTCTTTAATCCAAAGAAGAATATGTTATATGTCTACATTTCCTGACTTCATTTTCCCACCACTGTAACATAGTTTCCCTGTGCTTCTTCTAGAAACACTTTCATGGTAATTGTTCAGATGAGCTCTCCACTATGGTACACATTGGGGTTTATTTTTCCCAGTATCTGTCTTATCTCGGCTTCAGTGACTTTCCCACTACTGTAACATAGCTTCCCTGTGCCTTTTCTATAAATACTTTCATGGTAAGTGTCCAGATGTGCTCTTCACTATGGTACCGAGACTTTATGAATTTGAGCACAGTTCTAGATTGGCGTCAAGGTTTCATTTTACAGTTGAATTGGTTACATAGAACTGTCAGTCTTATGCTAACAGTTTCTTTTCTCACACGTATTTCTTGTGGTACCCTCTTCCAGATTCTTGCTTTCCAGTCAACTTTGATTTCCAAAAATTTAAATACAACGTCAATCGTTATATTTTGTCTTCTTGCTTCTTGATAATATTTTTCTTTTTCTTATTCTTTTATTTCAGTGAGGCCATGTGTCTCAGTGGCTTTGTTATTTGCTAAAAATGATTAAAAAAAATTACTTTTATATATTGTATTTTTGTATATTGCTCAGTTTATATTTTTCATATTTTACATTGATATATATATATATATATATATATATATATTGTGTGTATGTAGGCAGCATTTTTTCATTCATACATGTTTCATTAAATAATATAGACAAGTGTTGTCTATTTATTTTATGTAAATTCTTTTCATAACGTCTGATAAGCTTAATAACATTGTCATTAAACGAAGAAAGAAAATCACAATATTGATACATATTTTTTAATCTTATCTAAGCTTTCGGCTTACATAAGCCATTATCAAAGATGACAATTACAGTACAATATATTAAGCAATACACGGACAAGAATGTGATGATAGTTTGTTTCTTAATGAAACATGTATGAATATATATATATATATATATATATACGTACACACACACACCCACAGTGTGTGTGGAACAGATAAATATGGAAAAATTAATGGATAACAAAACCGTTTTTTAAATAACAAATTAATATATTTCAGTGAAACTTCATACACAGCCACCTACATAAGGTACAAAAAACACTTGATGTGGCCACCATCTTTCTCCTGGCAGGACTGGAAGCTGGACAGCATCTCTGTCTAAGTTGGTCATGGCATTCCTGATGCTTGCTTTGGAAGCCTCCTTGGTGTTGTAGGGTCTGCTGTTCACTTACCTCTCCATGATGCCCCACATAAAATAGTCAAGAGGATTGCACTTTAGCAATGAGGCTCCATAAGTCGAGTGACCAGTGATATGGTACATTGACAAAGAGCCTTGTGGGTGGGTGCAGAGTCCTATTGAAAGATGTTGGGCCTCTCATTAACCTTGGCAGTGTTGATGACAGACTCTAGCATCCTGATGGTGCCAGAGCATTTCTTATGAGTCTTGCGTTCTGGCCTGAAAGTATACTTCTTGACTGAGACCTTGTATGCCTTTGCATAGACCATGTTTTTAGTATATTTAAACCATTCAATGATTTCCTTGGCTTTGTGGCCAGCATGAAGGCTCTCTATAACAGCAGCTCAACAATTGTATTCTGAAGATGTAGTACTTCATAATGGCACTCTTGAAACCTTGCTGCATTGTAACATCATGGTGCTGTTGCTATATAAAATTCCGTATTTATCTGCATCACACTGTATGTACAGGATTAATACAAAATTTGTCACTTAGCTGACTGATGTTATATTCACCACCTCATTTTCTAATCATTCTGTCTACTTGTCAGGAGGTTTCAGCAATTTACTGTGGATTCTCTCATTTTTGTTATTTTTATATTAAGTTATGTATATGTGCATGTGTGTGTGTGTATATATATATATATATATATATATATATATATATATATATATATATATATATAAAAAAAAAAAAAAAGAACAGTAAGATATAAAATCTTTTGTTCTTATAGATATTTTTTTTTTACAAAATAGTGCTCAATGTAAATTGATATAGCAATTAATATTATAAATTAATTGATTTAAAATATGGTTATTTTTTTGCAATAAAAACCATATTTTAAATCAATTAATTTATAATTATATATATATATATACATACATACAGGGTGTCCATAAAGTTCGTGTGCACTTTAAAAAATTTATAACTTTATTTGTATTTGTGATAGAAACAATTTGTAAAAAGGATTAGAAAGAAGTAAATCCATATTTTTTAAGGTTTTATTGAAATTTTATTTAAGTTTCCATATGTCCTCCATATTGTCCTATGTGTAATACAAAAGGGCTGTAATGAAAAAAAAAAGAAAATATTTTTTTACTTATTTAGAAATAGTTGCAAATCACATGGTAAAAGAATTTTAATAACTATACTTTAAAACTAGGTACATTAAACTTTATAACATTTTTTACAGATTATTTCTATCGCAAATACAAATAAAGTTATAATTTTTTTAAAGTGCACACGAACTTTATGGACACGCGGTATATATAAAAAAAAAAAAAACCAACATTATAGCCAAAAACATTTGCAGCTTTTTTTTCCTCCTTAAAATATACACTTTTCTCTTGTTGGACCAACTATAATCTCTCCCTTTCTTGGACTTGCTGTAAAGGATTTTTCTATGGAGGCAACACTTTCATTGCTGATACATGGCCTTCCAGACTGTGTCCTATCAGGGACGGAGCCTGCCTCTTTAAATTTTTTCATCCATTTAGCAATAGTGTTCCTATGAGGTGGTTCTTTATTGTATTCAACACTAAACTATCTTTGTACAGCAATAGTAGATTTCAGTTCAGCCAACCAAAGGAGACAGTTTACTTTTTCTTCAGTTGAAGCCATGGATCAAATTTACTCATCTAAAAATTGTTTGCAAATTTTGTGATAAAGAAATTATTCAATAACTATACTTAAAACTAGGTACATTAAACTTTATAACATTTTTTACAGATTATTTCTATTGCAAATACAAATAAAGTTATAATTTTTTTAAAGTGCACATGAACTTTATGGACACCCTGTATAAACACTGCCTTTTATATGCAATATTTTTTTTTTTTTTTTTTTGTCTTAGGTTGGACGAATGCAAAATATCCAGTACAAGTTTAGCAGAAGATGTGACAAACGGGAGACAGGATTTTGATAGTTATCCTGGTAAGAAATGACAAATTTGTATACATCTATATACATCATTCTTGTCAGCAAAAACTTTAAAAATGACCATGTTAGTTTGCACTAAATATGAGAACTAGACACGATATCCCTATACATGGGCAGGGGAACAAGAACAGTTTACTCTCGTAGATTAAATGAAGGGTTCAGTTCAAAATTTCCTGTTACCCGGATTGTCATGCACCTGATGAAGGCCAGATGGTACAATGGCCGAAACATTGTGATAACAACAACAAAGATGAGGATAATAAGCCAAATGTAAATAGTGTAAATAATGATAACATCTCACTCCAGAAATTTATAATTCTCATTGTCTTTTCCATGGTTTTGATGTCATATTTTTTCTTCTCCTAAATTGGTTGCTCATCAAGGTAATCTAATTTACATAGTATTTGGAGGGGAGATATATTTCATGTAACTGCTGATTCTTCTTTGGATCTTATCAAGAAACTAAAGGTAAGTAGCAGGGACACTGGACCATATATGGCAGCAATATTCTAAGCATGGATGAATGGTAGACTTATAGATATGCAAGATAGATTCTGGAGAGAAAAATTGTCTCACTCGGCACAGTGATCCAACTTTCTTAGCAGCTGACCTCGCAATGGATTCAATATTGTCTTTCCACTCATGTCAGCTGAGAAAGTACAATGAGACACCTTCCTGGAGGATAGCATCAGCCATACTGATGGATGGCAGTGAGGGGGGTCTCTGAGATGATTAATAGAGAGAAGTCCCACCATTGTAATAATAACAGCATCTACTAAGTTAGGAGGATATTTGGGAGAGAACTGTTCTATAATCTTCCAAGCCCATTTTGAGTTTTGTTGTCTTTAGTCAGCCTCTTCGTCATAACAATAGCGTATTTTAGTTAAATGCTTTTTATGCAATGTTACATATATGGTTTATAAAAAGAGGAAGAAGAAGAAGAATTCAAATTAAAATAAGGCATTTGAACTTTCCTTTAAAACCTTATCTCTTTCTCTCTCTCTCTCTCAAATTCTCTCTCTTTTTCTGTCTCTCTCTCTACTTCTCTCTCAACTAACAAGAGGGCAGCCCTCATATAAAAAGAGGAAGAACAAGAATAAAAAGAATTCAAATTAAAATAAGCCATTTGAACTTTCCTTTAAAACCTTATCTCTTTCTCTCTCTCTCTCTCAATCTCTCTCTCTCTATCTCTCTCAACTAATGAGAGGCCAACCCTTAAACAAAAAGAGAAGGAAGAATAAAAAGAATTCAAATTAAAATAAGCCATTTGAAATTTCCTTTAAAACCTTATCTCTTTCTTTCTCTCTCTCTCAATCTCTCTCTCTCTATCTCTCTCAACTAATGAGAGGCCAACCCTTAAATAAAAAGAGAAGGAAGAATAAAAAGAATTCAAATTAAAATAAGCCATTTGAAATTTCCTTTAAAACCTTCAACGATTCTTTCTCTTCTCTCTCTCTAAATCTCTCAACTAATGAGAGGCCAACCCTTTAAAAAAGCGAAGGAAGAATAAAAAGAATTCAAATTAAAATAAGCCATTTGAAATTTCCTTTAAAACCTTATCTCTTTCTTTCTCTCTCTCTCAATCTCTCTCTCTCTATCTCTCTCAACTAATGAGAATTTAATTTTAAATAAAAAGAGAAGGAAGAATAAAAAGAATTCAAATTAAAATAAGCCATTTGAACTTTCCTTTAAAACCCTTCTCTTTTTTTCTATCTTTTGATCTCTCTCTCAACTTCTCTCTATATACTTCTTTTTCAACTAATGAGAAGACAACCCCCAACCTCAGTGTTCAATACAAAACAAATGGCCTATATTTATTACAACGTTCCAGCCCTTCAGTATCTGTCTATATTTCTGTCCATATTCCTGAGATGAGGTATTATGTACACTATTTACATTATTCGGACTATTGTCCACATTATTACAACGTTTTGGCCATTCTTCAGGTGGTTGGAATGAACCTTTATTTCACTCACTTTATTTCTAGTTCCACATGCCATGTTATCTCCTGTTAATTCCTCTCTCCAAGTTCTCCACTGCCTTAACCGGGTATTGAATTCACACTCTTTTGGGTCCAGTCACTAGATCTAACTAACGACTTTATCCACTGTGCCATGTGTCCTTGAAGACATCTGTGTATGAATTTCTGGGTATTATAAACCTAATGTCTTCAGCATCATTTTTTAACCAGTGTTCATATTGCAATTTTTGCTGTTATTATTGCTTTTCTCTGGCACTCCTTATTACTGGTTCCCATATTGTATTCATTTCTATACTTGGTCGGCTCAGGAGATTTTTGGGTCCTAGCATATGTGCTGATTCCTTAAGTTTACAAATTTTCCAATGGTGTTCTTTGTCTGTGACCTCAATCTGATTCCACAGAGGGCGGTGATCTCCCTTTTCTCTCCATATATGGTCAGCCACGCCTGATTTTTCCCACTTCCCCTCATGTTACAGCTTTCTGGTGTTCTTGAAGCCTTACCTTAAGGGGGCGGCCGGTCTCCCATTTATATTTCTTTCTGCAGTTGTATGGGATAGCGTACACACAGTCTTTAGTCATGTTCACCTCTATGGGGGGGTCTTACTCGGGAGAGATATGTGAAGTGTCGTCAAGCTTTTGAAGGTAGTCCTGATGTTATATGGACCACAGATCCTTTGTATTTGCTCTGATAACCCCTTCACATAAAGCAGGCAGACTGTTTTCTTAGTGTTGTTGTCCTCCTCTTGTACCCGCCTATCCCAGTTTTTTGGGGGCTGCTGCCATGTACCCAGGGTAGTTGTTACATTGTAGGGTACTACTTATATTGATCAATTCTTTATCCAATGTCTCTGGGTCACCACTTACAACTTTTGCTCGGTGTTGTAAGCAGCAGACGATCCAATGAATCAAAAAAAAAAATGTTCTTCCGACTAACTCTATCATAACTACAATTGAAAAGAATCTGTCTAAACTCATCATAAAATTTGTCACAACTACATCTAAAACAATAAAAGACTTCATGAATATAAAACAAAACAACAAGCCAAAACTTGAAGGAGGAATTTACTCTGTCACCTGCAAGGATTTCCAGAAAGAATATATTGGAGAAACCTCAAGAAGTTTTAATAAAAGATTAAAAAAAAAAATGCTAGACTAATTAAAAGGGGAAAACAATTCACTAAGATGAAAATATCTAGAAAGACTGTACATATTTGTGACTATAAATCTACCAAATATAAGAATATATGAACACAAAAGGGACATTTTAAAAACAACACATTAAACACGTAAGTTGATCACCATAACAAAACTGGCCACAATTTTGACATAAAAATACTACTCTAATTAAAAGGTGAAATAGTTTACTTAGATGAAAATGTCTATAAAGTGCTTTAATTGCTAGTTCAGCCACAGTAAATTTACATCCAGGTTCTTACAATGTTACACCATACTTGGCAGATTTTCTTTTATCACAATGTGGGATATTAAATAACAAAGATGATGGAAACAAAAAGAATCTAAACCGATTTGACTCAAAACACATTAAAAAAAAATATTTTTCTAAATTTAAAATTCGCAGCATCTCTCGTTCATGCACGTGTTGCTGCATCAAAGTAAACAAACGTGAAGTCCTAATGGATGAAACATGTCACGCCAAAACATTTTCCACTTTGTGATATCATCTTTCCACTAAAATTGTTCTTGATATATAAAAATTTACATATTGTTATCACACACACACACACATACATATATATGGTTTATAAAATGTTAGATATATATATATATATATATATATATATGGTTTATAAAATCTTACTTGTTATAAAACGCAGATTGTGTGTGTGTCTTTATATATTGGATCGGATTTCCTACATTTTTCAACCAATTTCAACAAAACTTCACAGGACGACATAAAATTACCTTGTGGTGGTTCTGACAGTGCCAAAAATTAGAAAAAACACAATTGTTTTTGCACAAAATCAATTTTAAAACACGATTAAGAGGCATTAATGAAAGTGGCACAACTCATATCGAGTTATACTTATTAATATCGAGTTATCGAGTTATACTTATTATAAAACCCAGGTTGGTTGTTTGTGTGTGTTCATTCGTTTATATATGCGATAGGATTTCCTACATTTTTCAACCGATTTCAACAAAACTTCACTTTTTTTTTTGGCAGGTAGTGTTTTTATTGTCTTGTATATATTTTTTTCTTTATTTTTACATTCAGAATGCTTTAAAAATTCCATTTACAAGACAATTGTTTATAATAAAATTCTATTCAACCGGTAGACTCATAACGATTGAAAACAATGTTTTGTTTGGGTTTGACCAATTCATAAAAAAAAAAAAAAAAAAAAAAATAAAACTAATTAAGACATGCGTGTCCATCAACCTTAAACAATAATCTTTGTCAATTTTATTTTTCAGTCTTTATGATAGTCGATAATTGATCTATCTCTTTACTGTTACATCCCCGGCAATGCTAAAAAATCTACTGCTAGTGTTATATATATATATATATATATATATATATGCTTTATAAAATGTTATATATATATGGTTTTACCTGACCCTTGGGCCATTCGCTTTTCCTAAGCCAGTGGACCTTGCAATGAACTGTGTGGATAAGAACGAATCAAGGTAAACCACCAGAAAAATAAAAGTGATTTGATTAAAGTGGTGAAAGCTTATGCAGAATCATCCACACTTTTCAGAACTTTTGATACCTGTTAGTCGGTTAAATAAATACCACAGAAAAAGCAGATATAAACCTCGGGCTTTTTCCATGATTTAAAGAGTTTTCCATCTCCTAGACCAATCATGTTTTATAAGGATAAAAGAGCTTGGTCAGCCCTGGTAAAACACTATTTGCCCATAGTTGGGACCCTAACAGGTGCTACCACCCCAGGTCAGGGCAGACCTGAGAACAAGAGCAATTAAAAGGTGGTTCCACGCCCTTAAAATCCTCCAATCTTTGATGAGAAGACTTGCTGCCAGATGTCAGTTCAAAATTCATAACCAGGACACATATATATATAAAACACTTTATAAACTATGTATATATATATATATATATATATATATATATATACATATATATATAAGTTTTTTATAAAAAATATATATATATATATATATATATATATATATATATAAAAACACTTTATAAAATAAAATAAATATATATATATATATATATATATATATATATATATAAAACACTTTTATAAAACTAATATATATATATATATATATATAAAACACTTTTATAAAATGTTTATATATATATATATATATATATATATATATATAAAAACATATTTATAAATATATATATATATATATATATAAAAAACACTTTAAAAAAATATATATATATATATACATATATAAAACACTTTATAAACTATATATATATATATATATATACATATATATAACATTTTATAATCTCTCTCTCTAAATTTTATATATATATATATATATATATAATGATTTATAAAATTGTTTTATATTAAATATATATAATGATTTATAAAATGTTTTATATTAAATATATATAATGATTTATAAAATGTTTTTATATTAAATATATATATGCATGTATATATTTATAAAAATGTTTAATTTAGAATGATGTATGTGAATGTTTTGTATTGAAATATTTCAGTAAGTTTTTAAATCATATTCCCCACCTTCCATTTGTTTCAGATTGTTCAACAATTTCTCCCATTTCAACTCCAAAGCGAGATGATGATGATGACGAGGTAAGTAAATATCTAAATCCTCTCCTTAATTAATCTAAGGACTTTCAGCCTAGCCACACACTTGATGACCTCTTTAAAGCAGCAAAAGTGGAAAAAATGACATCACAAGTTGACAGTAGAGTGGGGTTCACGACCTCTTGAACACAACTCACTTTCCTCGTAACTACATTGCCTGCCTGATTAGTTGTAGCAAAAAGCTGTTAATCAGAAAGTTAATCCAGACCATAACCTCACATGTGCACATACATACATACATATATATATATATATATATATATATATATATATATATATATATATATATATATAGCTGCATATTTCATTAAATAATATAGACAAGTTTTGTCTATTTTAAGTAAATCCCTTTCATATTGTCTGATAAGCTTAATAACATTATCATTGAAAGATGAAAGAAAAACACCATATTGTTTTTTAATCTGATCTAAGCTTTCGGCTTACATGAGCCATTATCAAAGATAACAAATTACATTTCAATATATTAAACAATACATGGACAAAACAATAATAATAGTCTGTTTTTGTTGCATGAAAGATTTCCAAGCAACGACAAACTCATGCATATGAGATGCTGGAAGCGAAAATCGCACCGCAGCTCATGACGTCACACATGACCACGCAAGAGTGAAAATGAGAAGTATTAAGTATGGGAACTGTTGGTATAAACCAATGGCTTCTGTTGCCAATTATCAGCATTTAAGAATATTTGTGGAAATGTCATAGTATATTTTGTTCAGGTTAGGTTTCAACTATTTTATGTATATAGCTTCAATTTTTAGTTTTTGTTTGTTTTCATGAAAAAATGCTGCCTAAATGCGCACACATATATATATTTATTTAAAAATTATAACATAAATATGTTATAAAATCACTACAAAAATAGCCATTTTGTTTCAATGTCTCTGATGTCTTATCAAGTGATGGTGTTCAATGTAGATTGTAGAGTAAAGGTTTCAAAAGGTTCAAATTAATTAACCATCCCTCATAAGGGGAAAGGCTGTCACATGAACTGAAATGACCAATCAAAAATTTTGGTGCATAGAAGAAGTAATTAACTGCTAGAAGTGAGTCAAGTGAATTCCACAATGAATCTCCAACTGCAGACCAACATACAGTATTTACTACTCTATTTATGTGAATGGGGACATACACATTATTGTCCATAGGTATGCTACAACAAAGTTCTGAAGAACTAACATTTTAACTTTTATGTATAAATATTACTCTGTTATTTTTTAGTGGGTCTTCAAAAGTTGTATGATATGTGTGTATATACAGTAATGTATAAAATAAATAATAATTTTATTATAAAAAAAATTCAACCTCAATAACATTTACTCACTTTTGCTTATTAAACATTAAATAACATCACTTAGCATCCTCCATAATTTACCTTCACTTTTATTTGATGTATCTTTAAAGAAGAAATGGCTGGATTCTTGTAAAATCTGAATGAATACATAAATGAATCCCAAATTAAAATAATATAAATATTAATTACATTATAGAAAAATTCTGAAAAACTAGGCATTCTTACTTTTGTTTCTAAATACTTGTTGCAAAATAAAATCCTAGCATTTACCTTGATAAAATCTGTTGGAGGATGAAACTTGTCATCTAAGATAAGTTTTCCTTTCGTCTTTATTCATATTGTCCTTTTACAGATATATTTTGGATATATCTGAAATTTTACACACATACGTATATTATAAGATAAAGAATAAATAGGAAACATTTATCAATCTCCTATGTTTCACTTTTATTAAATCTTCCTGGGTTAGACATTAAACTACATCCGCATCCTGTGTAAAACGATAAACTACATCCAGCAGCAAGGCCTCTGATCAGGAGGCTTTGAGGAGCGTGGAACCACCTCTTAATTGTTGGTGTTCCCAAGTTCACCCTGACCCAGGGTGGTAGCACCTGTTAGGGTCCCAGCTATGGGCAAATAGTTAACTATTACCAGCAATACAATTTTGAAGGAAAAATATTACCAGAAACAGATTTTTGACAAAACAAAATATTACCAGCAATAAAAAATGTTGTCAGCATTAAATAACCCATTGAGGTTGATATGCTGTTAAACAAAATAAACCAAACCAATCTAAACCAAAGAATACACATTCTATTCATACGAATCTATCCTAAAAATGTTGTCAGCATTAAATAACCCATTGAGGTTGATATGCCGTAAAACAAAATTAACCAAACCAAAGTCTACTGTTACAATGCATGTGATACATGACTGACCAATGAAAATCAAACCACACAAGATAGTAAATACTAGAACTTCTGTCTTTTTGTCTGATGAAGCTTTAATAAACATTTCCTATTTGTTCTATATCTTACCATACTTTTGGATTCTGATTCATATTTGATCTACATTTGATGTTTAACTCGTGTGTGTCTTTAGAAAACTGTATTTATAATCACCTGCTTTTATAAAGATATGAACCCAACTGTAAGGGTGAAACCTCATTATTTGAGGGTAGCGTGGGTGAAGTTGGAGATAAATTCACCCACAAAATAAAATATAAATTTAAAAACATCTTATTTTTACTTATTTCATAAGTGAATTTTATTAAACGCTATTTTCTAATAACTATTTTCATTTTTGTCAGGAATCCTCAAAGTCATTACGAGATGTAGACACTCTATCGATTTCTTCTATGGGAAGTTATGTGTCCAAGCGGTCAGAGGATTACATCAAGGTGTCCATGCATGGAATTACACCTGCAGGTTAGTGATTGTTCTTTGGAATGGAACTCTTTGCGTCATTCTTGAGAATGGTGAGGCATGGGGTTGGCGGCTTCTCTCAGAAGTGAAAAAAAAATGTGTGTGTGTGATCACACCTGAGTGCTCAGGAAGTAGGATAAAAAAAGATGTATGGTCACATGGGTGGGGGGGGATATATGGTTAGGCTTGAGAAGTGGGGAAAGGCATATGATTACGTCCAGGGAAAGTGGATAAAAAAAAAAGATGTGTGACCACAGTGGTGTGCAGAGATTTGATGAAGTTTGATTATGCCTGGAGCCAACTCCCTGGTCGTATACCCCTAAGACTCAAGTATCGGGGTGGGGGGGTGTCTATAGCACCTTTATTGAGAAATGTGAGAAAGGAAGATTAAATATGTAAAAACAGATGAAAACAGAAATAAACACATTATTTCAAATTTCAAAATTTGGATACCCTATTGATATGGATGCCTGCAGTTGTTTCACCCTCTGACCCCATGTTTCTGCACGCTACTGAGTTGTCATGCTCAAGAAGAAGTGACAAGGAAGTGAAATTTTAAGGGTAACATTTAAGACTATTGCAAATCAACTGCTATATAATGGTCATAGATGACTAAAAAAAATAATCTGATAGTGGCTTTAAAATGGACATTTTTAAAAATGTATATTCAAATAATATATACAAATATACTAAAAGAAATGGGGATGTGAAAAAATATTACTCACTGTAAAATATTGAATTGAAAACTAAAACAGAAAATATATCAAAAGAAAAATAAGCTAATCAGTTCATGCTCCCCACGATTCAGAGCTCAGTCAAACACAAAACATATAAATATGTGCACAACAAGCAAGAAAGAATATACAACAAAAGAATCCATAATATAACTCAGACAAGTTACATTAAAATCCCGCAACCAAGCATTCCTTCTGTTTACAGAGGGATGGTTGCCTGGACTTAATATACAGAGTCTCAGGTACTTTCAAAAGATAATCTGAAAAAAATATTTGGCAAAAAACAAACACACACACAACTTTTGGAACATATATAATGTAGATATATAAACATTTATATAAATTGCGTGTTTCAAAAGTTCCTCCCAAAATTAACAGATTTTAAGTAAACAAAATCACTAAAATGCAAGACAAATAAGCAAAATAGTTGTACGTAAATAAATAAACAAATATTGAAAAGTTTGTTAAATTTTGAAAAAGATAGCAGAAAGAAAAAAATGTAAGTATAAATTGAGATTAAGTTTAAAATACTCCATGATTATGAAATCATTATTTATAACATACAACAAAAGAATTCAGTTTACTACCACACACACACACATATATATATATATATATATATATATATATGTGTGTGTGTGTTTAAATATATAGAAAAATAGGAAAGAACTGTTAGGTTAATAATCCAAAGTATTTATAATATATATATATATATATATATATATATAAAAATGCTTTATGTTTAAAATGTACAGTCTGATTGCATATAGCATGAAACAGACTGTATGAAGCCTTTATGTTGACGACAAAAATATGTTTTTTTTTATATTTAAAACAACACTCTCTCTGATATTGAGCACTTTATTCCATAAATATAGCACATCTTAAGACTATATTTCTTCATTATTTATATATATATATATATATATATATATATATATATATATAAAATAGGTAATGGATTAAATCTGACAAATATTTTAATATATTTTCTGTTCATATGTTATTTTTTATTTTTATAACTTATTTGAGTAAATATATTTATAAATCTTTAATTAAACAATATTAATTACATTAGCCAGCCTGAAATTTCATAGAAAATATGTGTCCTCCAATCTTCTCAAGCTAATGTTTTCCACTGACATGAAGTTGAAAGTCTATTATTGAATCAATTGCTGTTTGGTAAGTTGATTCATTGTGTCTTGCTAAACAATTTTTATCACCAGAATCTACCTTGCACATATATAAGTCTACCATTTCTTATTAAAATCTTCTGTAACCCCTTGCGTCCTAGTGGCTTCCCACCTTGCTTGGGGTTGAAATGCTTAAAACAAAAAAAAAAATATTTGTCCATGCATTGAATCTTGCTGCCACGTATGGTCTAGTGCTACTGCTATACATTCAGAGATTATTGATAAACTACAAAGAAGAATCTGCAATATTATTTATCCCAACCTGATATCTTGACTTCAGTCATTTTAGCACTGCCATAACGTAGCTTCCACCTGCCTTTTCTATAAATATTTTCATGGTAATTGTTCTGATGAGCTTTCCTCTTTGGTACCTAGACTTTATGAATTTAAGCCATAATACAGCTTCCCTCTGCCTTTTCTATAAATATTTTCATGCTAATTGTTCTGATTAGCTTTCCTTTTTAGTACCTAGACTTTATGAATTTAAGCCATAATATAGCTTCCCTCTTCCTTTTCTATAAATATTTCCATCGTAATTGTTCTGATGAGCTTTCCTCTTTGGTACCTAGACTTTATGAATTTAAGCCATAATATAGCTTCCCTCTGCCTTTTCTATAAATATTTCCATCGTTATTGTTCTGATGAGCTTTCCTCTTTGGTACCTAAACTTTATGAATTTAAGCCATAATATAGCTTCCCTCTGCCTTTTCTATAAATATTTTGATAACGAGCTTTCCTCATTGGTATCCCAACATTATAAATTTAAATGCAGTCCTTGATTGGCAATGAGGTCTCACCATTTTACTTCAAATGGCTTTTTTCTTTCTAGTCAGTTTTGATCTTCTAAAAATATAAATGCGCATCTTATTCCTTGTGGCTTTATTGTGATGCTTGGAGTGAAAGACTTGCAAAAAATTTTTTCTTTTTTTGGTCTAATCTAATTTTGTTCATAATTTTCTGACCGATAATTAATGTAGCATTTTCAGTTACAATACCGACCTTGTTATAGTCCAGAATATCTCAGTATACAGCACTTAGCCAAAATAAGCAATTAACACTAGAATGGTCACCTTCTGGGAGAAGCAAACAAAAGGTCCAAATTTAATCCTTTTTTTCAGTGGCTTAAAACATCATCATCATTATAAATATCATTAGTATTATTATAATAATTATAAGGATGATGATAATATTATTATTATAATGATGATAATTGTTATTAAATAATAATTATCATCATTAATGATAATATTATTGTAATGATGATAATTATTATTATATTGATGATAATTATTATTATTATAATTATAAGGATGATGATAAAATTATTATAATAATAATGATAATTATCATCATTAATGATAATATTATTGTAATGATGATAATTATTATTATATTAATTATAAGGATGATATTATAATGATGATAATTATTATTATAATAATTATAATTATAAGGATGATAATTGTTATTATGATAATAATTATCATCATTAATGATAATATTGTTGTAATGATAATATTATTGTAATGATGATAACTATTATTATAATGATGATAGTGATGATTATTATTATAATAATAATGATTACATAATGATAATACCACTAATACTAATAATAATGATAATACAGGGAAATAAAAGCCAACCGACCTGATATTATGATAAAAGACAAGAAACTCTGGAAATGTATGCTTATTGACATAGCCATACCATCTGAGAGAAACACTGCCATGAAAATTATTGAGATTTTGTCCAAATACAAGAACCTGGAGATTAACAGAATTTGAGAAATGAAGATTGAGACTGTACCAATATTAATCGGAGCTCTGGGCCCTGTGAGACAATTTTACTAACAATCTCCCAGATAACATCAACATACAAGTTGCCGAAAAGATCGCCCTACTAGGAACATCTCATATACTAAAAAAAGTGCTATCAATTAAATGACAATTCTCCTATATGGCCTAAGGACCATAGTTTGGACCCGACTCGCCAGGTTATAAAACAGGAAACATAACATACACAAATGATGATGATGATTACTATTATTTGTTTTTTTTTTTTTACACAGGAGATGAAATGACCGAGGACCTCCGGAAGATGCTGCAAAACAAATTGGATGACACAGTCTTGGATATTATTTCTGTGATGTTGGATCGGAACCCCAAATGTAAACTAAACTTTGAGGATGTCCGAGTAAGTATGACCAAAGGAGAAGTAGTTGTTTTTTTTTATATGTCAATCTTTACATTTCTTTTTCTGGTTGTTTGCATGAAACTTTAATCTTTTTTAATTCATGTTAGCTAGCCTAATATCCATAAAAATAATGGAATTATGAATCATCGGGCATGGAGGAACCCGAAAGAGGCTACACCGAAGGGCAGAGTCTCTTTCGGGGAAGTAAACCGACCTTGAACCCGTTTATATGGGTTCAATGAGCATATTTTTGGCCGAGCCCATGGGCTCGGAGATCCAACATTAAACCGGCCTTGTGCCACATGATGCCCACGTCGGTGGGGGTGGGGGGTGACTAAATATAGTCAGTAGTTCAAGTCGAGTCAAGAGTCGAGTCAGAGGCAGTCCGAGACAGAGTCGCGCTCAGACAATTACTGCAAGACATTGGAATAATGATACTGGTCGAGACTACATTGTTCTCTCTACTAAACCTGATTGTTCATACTAACACTTCTACTTCTCTCTATATATTCCTGTTTGTAATATATCTGTGTTATTCCATACCTGTGTTCGAGTTCTTCTTTATTGGTTCTACCTTGGACTATCACCGTGGTACAAGGAACTGGACCATAACAACAATATATATATATATATATATATAATAAAATGGATTAAGGCTGTGCAATTACTTAAATATATTTTCTGTTTATCCATTATTTTTATAGATATAATTTAAGTAAATGCTCCGTTTTTAGCAATAAATAATTAAGTTTGATCATTAAAAATTTAAATGCAATGTCAATTGTTATCTTCTGTCTGTCTTTTTAATGTCCTCTCTCCTTAATAGTGTTTTTTCTTTCTCATTCTACACTCAATAACCCCTTGCATCTTAGTGGCTTTATTGCTTGATTGATTAAAAACAAAAGAAAGAAGCATTCCATTAAAGTCATATTTTTGTCATCACTAAAAATGTTTACCAAAACCTGGTGCTTGTAAGAAGATTACATTTATTTTTCTTCCTTTCAGTTTATCCAAAGACATAAGGAGGCACCAAAAGATACCATTTACGTCACGATTCCAAATGGCAGCCTTCAACAGTTGTTTCCCCTTTGTTACTACCTAAAGCAGAATCTCCTTCAGTTTGTCCATGTACCCAACTATGTTGATAATCACCCAACAAAACACTTCATTGTAAGTAGCATACAGTTTTCCAAAATAAAGCATGGAAGGTCAAAGTTGTTATAATCTTTCTCTATCTATATATATATATATATATATATATATATATATATATATATATATATATATATGTATGTATATCAGGTTTCTCCACCTTTTTTTTTAAATTCAGGGCACACTTGTAGAATGACTAAAACTCTGGGGGCACAGTTTAAATTTTAATAAAGAAAAATTAGTTATGAAATATGAAAATGATAAATAAGTCTCCTAAGTATTTATTTTTAAGACATTACATTGTATATTAAACTTGTAGAATAACTAAAACTCTTAAATTTTAATAAGGGAAAATTAGTCCTGAAATTTGAAAATAAGAAAATGCTAAATAAGTTTCCTGGAATAAGCATTTATTTTTAAGACATTACATTGTATATTTAAGGATGCTTGTATGAAACCCATGCTTGATGTGCTTTGTAAATTTTTTGAATGTTTGAACTGATTTGTGATAAACAGACTCTCAATTCCTCATCAATGAAATTTATAAAGAATCTGCTATTTTTTTTTTATAGACAGGCTGATAATGACTGATTTAATTCCCTTCAGGGAATGGATTATCCACTTTTTTTTAAAGTCTCCTGAAATAAGCATTTATTTTTAAGACATTACATTGTATATTTAAGGATGCTTTTTTTTGAAACTCAAGTTTGATATGCTTTGGTAATTTTTTGAATGTTTGGACTGATTTGTGATAAACAGGTTCTCATTTCTTCATCAATGAAATTTATAAATGTTATACTGCAACATGCCTATTCTATTGTTAATAGACTCTCCCACATATAATAAGTAGTAGCAGTCGTGAAGGAGCTCAGTGAATTGGTGAGTCAGTCGATGTCGGACATTAAAGTATTAGTCACCACAACTAGATTGCTGCGTCATTAACTATTATAACAAGTTCCTAACGTTTTGTATGTCAAACCTAATTTAGGACCGACTTAGTGAAATACGAGCCTCCACTGTGAAATTACTCTATAACAATAAAAGATCTGCTTTTTTTTTTTTATAGAGAGGTTGATAATGACTGATTTAAATTTTAATAAGGAGAAATTAGTCATGAAATTTAAAAATAGGAAGATAATAAAGAAGTCTCCTGAAATAAGCATTTATTTTTAAGACATTACATTGTATATTTAAGGATGCTTGTGTGAAACCTATGCTTGATGTGCTTTGGCAGTTTTTTGAATGTTTGGCCTGATTTGTGATAAACAGGCTCTCATTTTCTCATCAATGAAATTTATAGACTCTGTTTTTATTTTTTTGGTTTGTTTTTTTAGAGAGGCTGATAATGACTGATTTAAATCCCTTGAGGAAGGCAAACTATATCCACCAGTTGAAATTTAATATATATTTTGACCATTTTCAGTCATTGTACTCTCTGGAATTAATCAGGTGTATTTCACTCCGGGTAACATATAGCGAATTACGAACTGAACCCTTTATTCAATCTCTGGTGGTAGACTGTCATCATTCCGCTGCTCGTGTCTAGGGATATCTCAACCAGCAGAATAACATATAATATTTTATTACTTCTAACAAGGAGAAAATTTAATTTTGGCATTAAATGACCCATATGGAGTTGATATGCCGTTAAACAAAACTTAAGGGTACACTTGTAGAATAACTAAAATGATGGAGCACACTATAAATTTTAATAAGGAAAAATTAGTCCTGAAATTTGAAAATATGAAAAATAATAAAGAAGTCTCCTGAAATAAGCTTTTATTTTTAAGACATTACATTGTATATTTAAGTTGTACAGTTTTCATTTAAACGGATTTATGAAGAGTCTACTATTTTTTTTAGAAAGGCTGATAATGACTGACTTAAATCCCCATAGGAAATCAAAGTGGAAATAATTATCCCCTCCTTAAAGATCCCAGTTCATCAGAACAATGTTTCTCAACCGTTTTTAATTAAGGGTACACTTTTAGAATAACTAAAATTCTGGTATATATATTAAATTTTAATAAGGAAAAGTTAGTCATGAAATTTGAATATAGGAAGATGATAAAAGAAGTAATTAAAAACTGTTGAGAAACATTGTTTTGATGAATTGGGATCTTTAAGCTGCGAATCCAATCATGGTGTTTATAGATAAGCCAATGTGATTAGTTGAAATGTCAGTTGACTTAGGCATGAAAGACATGAACTTGATGTTTCTAGTTTTTTAAAATATAATTTTGTTCTTTAAATAGGAAAATAATTCATGAATTACTTTTCTCTTAATTTAGGGTGAACCAGGCTAACTTTCAGGGTGTGTTAGTGTGCCTGGGTGCACTAGTTGAGAAACTCTAATCTATGCAGACAATGGAGCCTCATTTTGGAATTCAGTCAAAAAAATTGCAAATGGCTGCCTTACCTCACAAGGACAGGTTTCAATATTCTCATCACCAAAAGAGTAACATTCTTTTCTTTTGCTGGACAATCTCCTCACAGATGAGACATGAAGCAACCAAAATATGGTTCTACAGAAGAATGCTGAGGATATCATGGATTGAACATTTGTGTAACAAGAAAGGTTTAGAGAAAATAGAAACAAAAAGGAAACTTAGATTTAATATCAGGAAGAGACAATTAAAATTTCTGTGGCACATAATGAAGAAGGAGGGATTAGAAAATATGATATTCACAAGACAGATTGAAGGCAAGTGGGACAGAGGGGAAAAAATGCATAACCTACTTAGTGAGATTGAGTAAATGGATGGCAGAACAGGGTTTGGGAGAAATAACAGAAAGACAAAATTCATTAAGAACTACAAGGGGCAGGAAATTGTGGAGAGCCATAATCATCTATGTCCTGGGGGGGGGGCATGGCACATAAAGAAGAAAATCAAGCTTGAGTAAATGGATGGCAGAACATGATTTAGGAGAAATAACAGAAAGACAAAATTTAATAAGAACTACAAGGGATAGGAAGTTGTGGAGAGTCATGATTGCCTACATTCTGAATGGTCACAGCACATAGAAGAAGAATGAGCTTGAGTAAATGGATGGCAGAACAGAGTTTGGAAGAAATAACAGAAAGACAAAATTTATTAAAACAAAAATTAATGGAGAGCCATAATCGTTCCTGCCACATGGTACATATAGAAAGAAAAGCAGGAGTAAATGGATGAACAGGAAAGAGAAATAAAGAAAAGACAAAATTTATTAAGACTTATGGGGCAGGAAAATTTGGATTTTCCATAATCATTTTTCCTGTTGGGGGGCATGGCACATATAGAAGAAAAGCAAGCTTGAGTAAATGGATGGCAGAACAGGGTTTAGGAGAAATAACAGAAAGACAAAATTTATTAAGACTTGCATGGGGCAGGAAATTGTGGAGAGCCATAATCATCTACGTCCTGAGGGGGGCATGGCACATATAGAAGAAAAGCAAGCTTGAGTAAATGGATGGCAGAACAGGGTTTAGGAGAAATAACAGAAAGACAAAATTTATTAAGACTTGACAAAATTAATCATTAAGCATGCAAAGTAAATGGATGACAGGAACAGGGTTTAGGAGAAATAACAGAAAAGACAAAATTTATTAAGAGTTCTTTTAGGACAGGAAAAAAAACCATCATCAGCAACATCCTGAATGGACATAGCACATAGGTTTGCCTTGGTTCTATTCTTTGTTGTTTACAGAGGTTTTATTAATTCCACCATAGTCAGCAAAAGATATGGTCTTAGTTTTTCAGAATGATTATTTAGTATGGGATATAGTAGCCAATTCTATAATTACATATGTCATAATTACAGAAGTACTTACAGGATGCGATGGGTAAATTGTTGCCATTTTCATATTTTTAATTTTGTGCATGTGCATTTTTCGTTTTTGTTGACTGCACATTGCACCCTATATATAGGCAATAAATACATACATTGATACATGCACAATAAATAAATATGCATGCAATATATATATATATATAATACATACATATGTAAATATGTATGTATCCAATAAATACATACGCAATTAAAGCTTATGAATTTCTTTTTTTTTTTTTTTCCCAGGACTACGCAAGTAGCGAACCTCAGGAATTAAAAGAAAATCAGGTGTTTTTATATCACAGGCCGAGTTCATCTGGAGGCAAAGGTAAGAGAGTTATACATGAGGGGAGTGCTAAAAAGTTCTAAGCTCAACTGAGAAGAATTTATCTGTTTGGCCTTTTGGTCCAATTAGAGGGGAGTGTGTTCGGCTGAAAAGTCTCAGCATCCACATCCAGGGCCTTCTCATTTATGTTGGAGAGACCCCCACCTCCAGTTCATTATTTCTTCAGTAGTATAGCCATACTCACCACACTTTACCAATTAAATGAGGCTATTTAACCCTAATTATAGGTTTTGATTTCAGAGTTGTCCTCCTAGACTGGGTGCCAACAAAGGCTATAGTGTCCCAGTCACTATTGTTATTTCACCCATAGCTGGGGAAAAAGAGATGGATTCATAACTTTCTCAAAGGTATTTGCGCGTACATAAGTAAATGTAACCAACTCTACTTGAATTTGAACTCGGCTCACCGATTCCTCAATTCAAACCACTATCCATTATTCCACCATACCTCCACCTTCAGTATACTGTCAACTATTGTTTATTGTAACTAGTATCACCAGTTATCTTCCCCTCCCCAACTTAATGGACTGTTCCTATCAGCAGTGGCAGCAGCAGGAGCATAGACTTATGTCCCTCTTCTGCCCAGGGTGGATTGGGCAATAGATACTATTTAGACTGATACACAAGATACTATTCAAACTGCTGTGATTTCTCTCTTGACACTTTAACTTTACTTACCTTTATTTACCCCCTTCCCTCACAAGGCAAGATGTGTCACAAGGCCAGTTTTTAACATGGACATTCCAAGCACGTAAGCCTGGGCAAAAATTACCTGTAGACCCTATATACATGTGGTTGTGTTTGTCTACTTCTCCAAACGAGACTCTGCCTTTTGGCATAGCCTCGTCTAATTTCCTTTCTGCCTGGAGGCAGAGTCTTAGACAATGGAGGAAGAGAAAGACGCCTACTAGTACTTGTCTAGAGGAACTACCAACATTTTAAACCAGACCTGGACTCTTAACATTGTAATCTAATTTTCATATCTATAATTGTTACATAGCTTATCATGATATGCCATCTTTACTGTAATTTAAGTTGTTTTCAATAGTATTTGGAAAAATATTACCCATTCCAAGTTATCCAAGACCCAGAGTTTATTTTTTTGAGTGTCACTTGATACATGAAACTTTTTTGCATGCACATGTACTCAACTTTCACCAGTGTTTAAGTTTTGTGATATTTATTATCTGCCTTTTATAAAGATTTATTATTTAACATTTTATAAAGAAATAAATTTGAAAAGAAATCTTATTAAAAAAAATTTATAAAAAATTATCAAAATATGTAAACCAAATACAATGCAATACTTACTATTTTATGAATAACTATGTAAACAAGTTTTTGTAAGGTAAGATTTGATAAGAGACATTCTGTAATTATATGCAAAGAAAACTTTGTCCACCCACTGAATAGGGAAATGCCCATTCAAAATACTGAGTGTTTGTGGTCTCATCTAAAATTAAAAGAATGTTTAGTTCAGAGGAAGATATGCTTGCAACCTATTTTAGTGAATTTATTTGGTGAGAGCAAATGAAAGAAAAAAAAATGGAAATTAATTTTTTTTTTTCAAAAATTATATTTACAGTTACACATCATTGTGTTTATTTAAATTTTCTTGCTCAGACATTTTTATAAGTTTATGAATAAAAATATTTCTTTTCATATTTGTTTCTTTATAAAATGGTAAATAACAAATATTTCTTTATAGTTGGTTCACTTACATTTATATTCTTGTAAATGAGCAATCTAATAAATAGTGTTTAACATCTTTGCTGTCATTTCTCAAGAATAAAGAAAATGTATAAATCCTCCTTCATATGTTTTGGTTATATTAAAATTCTAATCATCACTTTTTAAAATAATAGACATTGCCAAGGGACTGAAAAGTCTACAGTAAAAGCAGTTTCAAGAGAATACTCATTCTTTTGACATATAATTTTTTTTTAGGGGCACAAAGGTTAAATATTCACTTCTGAACTGCAAGTGACCTTTTAAAATTAAAATTTTTCTTTAATAACTATAATCATTCTGTAATATAATAAAAATGCATAATGTTCTAATCAAAAATCCTATTAAACCCAGACAGAGTTGAGCATCTGACAGGGTAAACAGAAATAGAGAAGGACATAGAGAATAAAACAGAAAGGAAGAATGGGACATAGAGAGTCACAGGGAAGGATTGGAGGTGGGGTCATCTTAGATAAAGGCAATTGTTTCTAGTGAGGGGTTAAATCATATTTTGTGATCTAACAATTCTCTTGAGGACAAATTTGCTCCTAAACTGCAAGTGACCTTTTGAAATTTAAAATCTTTCTTTAAGAATTATAATCATTTTGTAATATAATAAAAATAGATGTTCTTCTAACCAAAAATCCTATTAAACCCAGACTGTATTGAACGTCCAAGCAGAAAGAAGTAGTTGATCATTGAGATAGAGAGTTTGACACAGAAAGGGATTGGAGACTGGGGGGTGGGGCAGTATCTTTATCTATAAAAGGCAGGATGTGTGTGTGTGTCTCTTTTCTTAGAACTGAAGAATATTTTTTTTTTTTTTTTTTTTTTTTTTTTTTTCAGGAATTGCATGTATAGCCATGGCATTTGTGGACAGCCGAGACCAAGAGGTGAAGTTTATTGGGTGCCAAAAACCTCCATCTCTGCCCTATGATGAAATGGTACCCCCTGAAGAATACCCAACCTTGATCGAAACCTACCTCCTTGAGGAACTGCCACCACACACATCTAAACCAGGTGGGTTTTTTCTTTGTGTGTTTTCTTTGTGTGTGTTTTTTTTTTTTTTAATAATTTCACCTTCCAAGTAAGGCAATAAAGTCAATAAGATACACAGGGTTACTGAGATTGAAGGAAACTGAGAAAAATTTTAAGGAGAGAGAAGATTAAAAGACCATGATTCAGTAGGTTTACAGTAGGTCTGGACTTGGATACATTTGGTAAGGGGGTTCAGAATTTGGCTGCTTTTAGTGGAAGGGTTGGGAGGTCCAAGTTTGTTTTTAGTTTGCTTTTTAATGTC
The DNA here is from genome assembly GCA_903632075.3 of Acanthosepion pharaonis. NCBI lineage: Eukaryota > Metazoa > Mollusca > Cephalopoda > Sepiida > Sepiidae > Acanthosepion > Acanthosepion pharaonis. Next base: position 359,449 of record CAHIKZ030001451.1, read on the forward strand.
TGAACAGTTATTTGTAATTGCTTTCCCTGTGTTTTATACAATGTTTTACAAATTGCTTCTCACCCTCCCCCAAGACATGTTGACCCTACTGTCTCCTGATAACTTACTGCCTACAGATCCATTAATGGTTAATGCCCATTTTGCAAATAATTTCTTCAATATATAATGATTATTTATTTATTTTTGCAATAACCTTGTTTGCTATTTAACAGTTGCAGCAATTTGTGTGGTCTGTTTTTCTATGGCAATCATTGTTGGATTAGCCAAATCAGCCACTCCTGTTGTCTTGTGAGAAAAGAATCTATTAGAATAAAACTTACCATAGTATCTAACTAGTTCAGTAGTGAAGCAGCGAGACCCAGTTGATGATCTAGTATCATGCTTAATTTCATGCAGTTGTGACGCACCAAGGAGAAAACGCATCAGAACAATTGCCATGAAAATATTTGTAGAAAAGACAGAGGGAAGCCATGTCATAGCAGTGACTGGGGTTGAGATGCCAGGTCAGGATCAATTACATTGCAGACTCTCTATTGAATTTTCTCAAGAATCTTGAGATATTGTAGGAGCACCGGATGAGATACAGCAGTAATATTCAATGCATGAACAAATGGTAGATTTGTAAATGTGCAAGATGGATTCTGACAAGAAAAATAATGGGGGGAGGGAGAAAAACTTTGTACAACACAAGGCAAAGATGTGCAAAAAATATCCTACATTTTTTTTTTTTTTACAATGATGTTCATTCTTTCAAATTTTTTATTATATTCACTATTCAGTACACTACTGTATAAACATTTAGAAATTAAGTGAGGAATGGTTGGAATGAGTTAACACGTAACTGAAATTCTTCCTCTCTTGAGAGCCAAATGCCTCCTTTTTAATATAAATTAATAAATTTATTAAAAGCTACAAAAGACAGGAGACTGTGGGAGGCCATGATCACCAATGTCTTGAAGGGACTTGGCACAGAGAAGAAGAAAAGCCAGCCTGAAAAAATGGATGGCAGAACAAGGTTTGGGAGAGGTAACAAAAAGACAAAATTTATTAAGAGCTACAAAGGAGAGGAAATTGTGGAGAGCCATGATCATCTATGTCCTGAGAGGACACACCACATAACGAAGAAATTGCCTGATATAGTAGTCAGGTACAAGTTTTCATTCAGTGATTAACTAGTAAGTTTGAGTAAATGGATGGTGGAACATGGTTTAAGAGAGATGAGAAAAAGACAAAATGTATTAAAAGCTACAAAGGACAGGAGACTGTGAGAAGCCATGATCACCAATGTCCTGAAGGGACACGGCCTATAGAAGAAGAAAAGCCAGCCTGAATAAATGGATGGTGGAACATAGTTTGGGAGAGATAACAAGAAGACAAAATTTATTAAGAAATTGTGGAGAGCCATGATCACCTATGTCCCCAGAGGACATGCCACATAAAGAAGATGCCTGATATAGTTGTCAGGTACAAGTTCTCATTTAGTGACCAGGTTATTGGAATGGCTGTAGGAGTGGCTGTAATGAATTAACACATAAATTAAATTCTTCCTCACCCGAGAGCCAAATGCTTCCTTTTTAATATAAAATAAATCATAAAAGATTTTAATTTTCTATGACAAGAATTCAAGCTGGTTTGGTTTGTTTTACGGCATATCAACCTCAATGGGTTATTTAATGCCAACAAAATTTTTATTGTTGGTAATTTTTTTTTTTTTTTTTTTAAATGTACAGCTGGTAGAATTTTTTTTTTTTTTTTTTTTTTTTTTTCAAAGATTTATTGCTGGTAATAATTTTTTTTACAAAGTATTCCTGGTATTAAGACCTATTTTTACACTTTCATAGTGTTTTGATCCCAGTTTGGGGGTTAACTATTTGCCCATAGCTGAGACCCTAACAGGTGCTACCATCCCGGGTCAAGGTTGTCCTGGGAACACCAGCAATTAAGAGATGGTTCCATGCTCCTCAAAACCTCCTGATGAGAGGCCTTGCTGCTGGACGTAGTTTATCGTCTTACCCAGGACATGGATGTATTTTATCATCATACCTAGGATGGATTCAAGCTGGAATATACAGTTGGCTGAAGTGTATTGAATGAGTAATGTTTTTTCTGGTTGTTCTTTTGTATAGTAAAAACTTTATTGCATACGTATTTAAGAATGGTGAAATGTCATTACTAGTGTGTTTGTGTACGTAGTTGTAATGGGTATGAAGGAGATAGAATATAAGCTCTTACTGTAGATGACGTTGCCAGTGCCTGAAGGCAGTCCCTTTAAGGTTTGATCAGTGCTGCTGAGTCGGTTCTTGATAGTGTGTGGAAGCGAATGAGGTCTTGAATATCGGCAGTTAGTGTGACATGACCCTTAGTGGGATCTCAGAGATTCTGTTGTCGAGGTCAAATATTGTTATTTTCACACTGTTATTCTTGAGAAATTGGCTCCTGAATTACATAATTTTACTTATTCCTAATTGGTCCTAAAAAGTCACGTGGTATGCTCACTGCTACATCCACAAGATATTTTGATGATATACCTAAATTATAATGACTAATAAAACAATCTATCTGATTTGTATTGTACAGTGTAATTGGTGTGTTTTGAGATGCAAGCACTTTATTGCGTGTTATTGGTTATAAATATTTTGAAGGCATGTTTTAGTATTTATATAGCTGTTTTTAGCTGAAAATACTTTTGATTGGTTAAAATTAATAAGTTTATAATTAAAATAATAATTCATTAAAAATGCCTGAGTATCTGCTATTGTTTGATTGTGAGGGGGAATCAGGGATTGATCTCCCCTGATTGGGTCGACTTGGTGATGGATGAGGTGTGTGATGTTGAAAGACCTGAAACTCCCTGATGAACCAAGTCAATTTACATCACTGACTACTCCCTCTGGCACCTATTTATGAGCGTATATTTGAAAAAAAAAAAAGAAGTTTTATTGTGTGAAATATGTTGCATATTTTAATGGACATGACAATGTAAACAAAAAAGTAAAAAAAAAACAGCATGTGATCATAGCTCAAAAAGTTGACCTGATTGAGCAAAAACAAATTTGATTTTTGGATTCAGTACATCAAAATTGTCCGAAATCGGCTAAAAATCTTAAACAATAAATTTGGTGTTGATCAGTGTTTTAAAATACAGTGTAACAGTTATAACCCGGTTATAAGAGTCTCTTATATCTAGGGGTCTAGTTAATACAGAAGAAGGCTCTTTTATCCGGAAAATTCTCTTATATCCGGGTTTTCTATTTTATATACATTAACACAGGTTCTAATTTACATATAATAGAAATTCTCTCTTGCATTATCCTGGTTTTCTTATATTTCTGCATTCCTATAGTAAAATCCGGGTTAAATGCATTTACATTATATAATAGCCCTATTCTATCAGTAAGGCTTGCATTCATTCCTGACCACTGACAATCCCTTTCTTCCTTATTTTCAATGCATTCCTATAGTAAAATCATTAGCAATGCATTTACATTATACATATAATAGCCCTATTCTATCAGTAAGGCTTGCATTCATTCCTGACCACTGACAATCCCTTTCTTCCTCATTTGCAATGCATTCCTAGAGTAAAATCATTAGCAATGCATTTACATTATACACATAATAGCCCTATTCTATCAGTAAGGCTTGCATTCATTCCTGACCACTGACAATCCCTTTCTTCCTCATTTGCAATGCATTCCTAGAGTAAAATCATTAGCAATGCATTTACATTATACACATAATAGCCCTATTCTATCAGTAAGGCTTGCATTCATTCCTGACCACTGACAATCCCTTTCTTCCTCATTTGCAATGCATTCCTATAGTAAAATCATTAGCAATTCATTTACATTATACATATAATAGCCCTATTCTATCAGTAAGGCTTGCATTCATTCCTGACCACTGACAATCCCTTTCTTCCTCATTTGCAATGCATTCCTATAGTAAAATCATTAGCAATTCATTTACATTATACACATAATAGCCCTATTCTATCAGTAAGGCTTGCATTCATTCCTGACCACTGACAATCCCTTTCTTCCTCATTTGCAATGCATTCCTATAGTAAAAATCATTAGCAATTCATTTACATTATACATATAATAGCCCTATTCTATCAGTAAGGCTTGCATTCATTCCTGACCACTGACAATCCTTTCTTCCTCATTTGCAATGCATTCCTATAGTAAAATCATTAGCAATTCATTTACATTATACACATAATAGCCCTATTCTATCAGTAAGGCTTGCATTCATTCCTGACCACTGACAATCCCTTTCTTCCTCATTTGCAATGCATTCCTATAGTAAAATCATTAGCAATGCATTTACATTATATATATAATAGCCCTATTCTATCAGTAAGGCTTGCATTCATTCCTGACCACTGACAATCCCTTTCTTCCTCATTTGCAATGCATTCCTATAGTAAAATCATTAGCAATTCATTTACATTATACACATAATAGCCCTATTCTATCAGTAATGCTTGCATTCATTCCTGACCACTGACAATCCCTTTCTTCCTCATTTGCAATGCATTCCTATAGTAAAATCATTAGCAATTCATTTACATTATACACATAATAGCCCTATTCTATCAGTAAGGCTTGCATTCATTCCTGACCACTGACAATCCCTTTCTTCCTCATTTGCAATGCATTCCTATAGTAAAATCATTAGCAATGCATTTACATTATACACATAATAGCCCTATTCTATCAGTAAGGCTTGCATTCATTCCTGACCACTGACAATCCCTTTCTTCCTCATTTGCAATGCATTCCTATAGTAAAATCATTAGCAATTCATTTCCATTATACATAATAGCCCCTATTCTATCAGTAATGCTTGCATTCATTCCTGACCACTGACAATCCCTTTCTTCCTCATTTGCAATGCATTCCTATAGTAAAAATCATTGCTACAAAATTTCCATTATACATATAATAGCCCTATTCTATCAGTAATGCTTGCATTCATTCCTGACCACTGACAATCCCTTTCTTCCTCATTTGCAATGCATTCCTATAGTAAAATCATTAGCAATGCATTTACATTATACACATAATAGCCCTATTCTATCAGTAATGCTTGCATTCATTCCTGACCACTGACAATCCCTTTCTTCCTCATTTGCAATGCATTCCTATAGTAAAATCATTAGCAATTCATTTCCATTATACATATAATAGCCCTATTCTATCAGTAATGCTTGCATTCATTCCTGACCACTGACAATCCCTTTCTTCCTCATTTGCAATGCATTCTATAGTAAAATCATTGATTCCACATTATACATATAATAGCCCTATTCTATCAGTTCCATTCATTCCTGACCACTGACAATTCCTCATTTGCAATGCATTCCTATAGTAAAATCATTAGCAATGCATTTCCATTATACATATAATAGCCCTATTCTATCAGTAATGCTTGCATTCATTCCTGACCACTGACAATCCCTTTCTTCCTCATTTGCAATGCATTCCTATAGTAAAATCATTAGCAATTCATTTCCATTATACATATAATAGTCCTATTCTATCAGTAATGCTTGCATTCATTCCTGACCACTGACAATCCCTTTCTTCCTCATTTGCAATGCATTCCTATAGTAAAATCATTAGCAATTCATTTACATTATATACATAATAGCCCTATTCTATCAGTAATGCTTGCATTCATTCCTGACCACTGACAATCCCTTTCTTCCTCATTTGCAATGCATTCCTATAGTAAAATCATTAGCAATTCATTTCCATTATACATATAATAGCCCTATTCTATCAGTAATGTTTGCATTCATTCCTGACCACTGACAATCCCTTTCTTCCTCATTTGCAATGCATTCCTATAGTAAAATCATTAGCAATTCATTTACATTATACATATAATAGCCCTATTCTATCAGTAATGCTTGCATTCATTCCTGACCACTGACAATCCCTTTCTTCCTCATTTGCAATGCATTCCTATAGTAAAATCATTAGCAATGCATTTCCATTATACATATAATAGCCCTATTCTATCAGTAATGCTTGCATTCATTCCTGACCACTGACAATCCCTTTCTTCCTCATTTGCAATGCATTCCTATAGTAAAATCATTAGCAATTCATTTCCATTATACATATAATAGCCCTATTCTATCAGTAATGCTTGCATTCATTCCTGACCACTGACAATCCCTTTCTTCCTCATTTGCAATGCATTCCTATAGTAAAATCATTAGCAATTCATTTCCATTATACATATAATAGCCCTATTCTATCAGTAATGTTTGCATTCATTCCTGACCACTGACAATCCTTTTCTTCCTCATTTGCAATGCATTCCTATAGTAAAATCATTAGCAATGCATTTCCATTATATATATATAATAGCCCTATTCTATCAGTAATGCTTGCATTCATTCCTGACCACTGACAATCCCTTTCTTCCTCATTTGCAATGCATTCCTATAGTAAAATCATTAGCAATGCATTTCCATTATACATATAATAGCCCTATTCTATCAGTAATGTTTGCATTCATTCCTGACCACTGACAATCCCTTTCTTCCTCATTTGCAATGCATTCCTATAGTAAAATCATTAGCAATGCATTTCCATTATACATATAATAGCCCTATTCTATCAGTAATGCTTGCATTCATTCCTGACCACTGACAATCCCTTTCTTCCTCATTTGCAATGCATTCCTATAGTAAAATCATTAGCAATTCATTTCCATTATACATATAATAGCCCTATTCTATCAGTAATGCTTGCATTCATTCCTGACCACTGACAATCCCTTTCTTCCTCATTTGCAATGCATTCCTATAGTAAAATCATTAGCAATTCATTTCCATTATACATATAATAGCCCTATTCTATCAGTAATGCTTGCATTCATTCCTGACCACTGACAATCCCTTTCTTCCTCATTTGCAATGCATTCCTATAGTAAAATCATTAGCAATTCATTTCCATTATACATATAATAGCCCTATTCTATCAGTAATGGCTTGCATTCATTCCTGACCACTGACAATCCCTTTCTTCCTCATTTGCAATGCATTCCTATAGTAAAATCATTAGCAATGCATTTCCATTATACATATAATAGCCCTATTCTATCAGTAATGCTTTGCATTCATTCCTGACCACTGACAATCCCTTTCTTCCTCATTTGCAATGCATTCCTATAGTAAAATCATTAGCAATTCATTTCCATTATACATATAATAGCCCTATTCTATCAGTAATGCTTGCATTCATTCCTGACCACTGACAATCCCTTTCTTCCTCATTTGCAATGCATTCCTATAGTAAAATCATTAGCAATTCATTTCCATTATACATATAATAGCCCTATTCTATCAGTAATGCTTGCATTCATTCCTGACCACTGACAATCCCTTTCTTCCTCATTTGCAATGCATTCCTATAGTAAAATCATTAGCAATGCATTTCCATTATACATATAATAGCCCTATTCTATCAGTAATGTTTGCATTCATTCCTGACCACTGACAATCCCTTTCTTCCTCATTTGCAATGCATTCCTATAGTAAAATCATTAGCAATGCATTTACATTATACATATAATAGCCCTATTCTATCAGTAATGCTTGCATTCATTCCTGACCACTGACAATCCCTTTCTTCCTCATTTGCAATGCATTCCTATAGTAAAATCATTAGCAATGCATTTCCATTATACATATAATAGCCCTATTCTATCAGTAATGCTTGCATTCATTCCTGACCACTGACAATCCCTTTCTTCCTCATTTGCAATGCATTCCTATAGTAAAATCATTAGCAATTCATTTCCATTATACATATAATAGCCCTATTCTATCAGTAATGCTTGCATTCATTCCTGACCACTGACAATCCCTTTCTTCCTCATTTGCAATGCATTCCTATAGTAAAATCATTAGCAATTCATTTCCATTATACATATAATAGCCCTATTCTATCAGTAATGCTTGCATTCATTCCTGACCACTGACAATCCCTTTCTTCCTCATTTGCAATGCATTCCTATAGTAAAATCATTAGCAATTCATTTCCATCATATATATAATAGCCCTATTCTATCAGTAAGGCTTGCATTCATTCCTGACCACTGACAATCCCTTTCTTCCTCATTTGCAATGCATTCCTATAGTAAAATCATTAGCAATGCATTTACATTATACATATAATAGCCCTATTCTATCAGTAATGCTTGCATTCATTCCTGACCACTGACAATCCCTTTCTTCCTCATTTGCAATGCATTCCTATAGTAAAATCATTCGTAATGTATTTCCATTATACATATAATAGCCCTATTGTATCAGTAATGTTTGCATTCATTCCTGACCACTGACAATCCCTTTCTTCCTCATTTGCAATGCATTCCTATAGTAAAATCATTAGCAATTCATTTACATTATACATATAATAGCCCTATTCTATCAGTAATGCTTGCATTCATTCCTGACCACTGACAATCCCTTTCTTCCTCATTTGCAATGCATTCCTATAGTAAAATCATTAGCAATGTATTTCCATTATACATATAATAGCCCTATTCTATCAGTAATGCTTACATTCATTCCTGACCACTGACAATCCCTTTCTTCCTCATTTGCAATGCATTCCTATAGCAAAATCATTAGCAATGCATTTCCATTATACATATAATAGCCCTATTCTATCAGTAATGCTTGCATTCATTCCTGACCACTGACAATCCCTTTCTTCCTCATTTGCAATGCATTCCTATAGTAAAATCATTAGCAATGCATTTCCATTATACAAATAATAGCCCTATTCTATCAGTAATGCTTGCATTCATTCCTGACCACTGACAATCCCTTTCTTCCTCATTTGCAATGCATTCCTATAGTAAAATCATTAGCAATTCATTTCCATTATACATATAATAGCCCTATTCTATCAGTAATGCTTGCATTCATTCCTGACCACTGACAATCCCTTTCTTCCTCATTTGCAATGCATTCCTATAGTAAAATCATTAGCAATTCATTTCCATTATACATATAATAGCCCTATTCTATCAGTAATGCTTGCATTCATTCCTGACCACTGACAATCCCTTTCTTCCTCATTTCAATGCATTCCTATAGTAAAATCATTACCAATTCATTTCCATTATACATATAATAGCCCTATTCTATCAGTAATGCTTGCATTCATTCCTGACCACTGACAATCCCTTTCTTCTTCCTCATTTGCAATGCATTCCTATAGTAAAATCATTAGCAATTCATTTACATTATACACATAATAGCCCTATTCTATCAGTAATGTTTGCATTCATTCCTGACCACTGACAATCCCTTTCTTCCTCATTTGCAATGCATTCCTAGATAAAAAAATCATTAGCAATGCATTTACATTATATATATAATAGCCCTATTCTATCAGTAATGCTTGCATTCATTCCTGACCACTGACAATCCCTTTCTTCCTCATTTGCAATGCATTCCTATAGTAAAATCATTAGCAATGCATTTACATTATACATATAATAGCCCTATTCTATCAGTAATGCTTGCATTCATTCCTGACCACTGACAATCCCTTTTCTTCCTCATTTGCAATGCATTCCTATAGTAAAATCATTAGCAATGCATTTCCATTATACATATAATAGCCCTATTCTATCAGTAATGCCATTCATTCCTGACCACTGACAATCCCTTTCTTCCTCATTTGCAATGCATTCCTATAGTAAAATCATTAGCAATGCATTTCCATTATACATATAATAGCCCTATTCTATCAGTAATGCTTGCATTCATTCCTGACCACTGACAATCCCTTTCTTCCTCATTTGCAATGCATTCCTATAGTAAAATCATTAGCAATGCATTTACATTATACATATAATAGCCCTATTCTATCAGTAATGTTTGCATTCATTCCTGACCACTGACAATCCCTTTCTTCCTCATTTGCAATGCATTCCTATAGTAAAATCATTAGCAATGCATTTACATTATACATATAATAGCCCTATTCTATCAGTAAGGCTTGCATTCATTCCTGACCACTGACAATCCCTTTCTTCCTCATTTGCAATGCATTCCTATAGTAAAATCATTAGCAATGCATTTCCATTATACATATAATAGCCCTATTCTATCAGTAATGCTTGCATTCATTCCTGACCACTGACAATCCCTTTCTTCCTTATTTTCAATGCATTCCTATAGTAAAATCATTAGCAATGCATTTCCATTATACATATAATAGCTCTATTCTATCACTAATGCTTGTATTCATTCCTGACCACTGACAATCCCTTTCTTCCTCATTTTGCAATGCATTCCTATAGTAAAATCATTAGTAATGTATTTCCATTATACATATAATAGCCCTATTCTATCAGTAATATTTGCATTCATTCCTGACCACTGACAATCCCTTTCTTCCTCATTTGCAATGCATTCCTATAGTAAAATCATTAGCAATGCATTTCCATTATATATATAATAGCCCTATTCTATCACTAATGCTTGTATTCATTCCTGACCACTGACAAT
>CAHIKZ030001451.1:372500-542500 GCA_903632075.3 Acanthosepion pharaonis
ATTTATTTATTTGGGTTAAATTATTTTGCTTGCTTTTATTTACTTTTATTTTTTGTTTCTTATCTTATTTGTTTATTTTTTTTTTTTAAATCGGTGTATTTTTATTAACATAGTAAAATTTTGTTTATATCACTTATTTAATAGCTTTGTTTTGGTTTGAGAATTTAATTAAATCTATTTGTTTGGTTTTGGGGTTGATTGTTGTAGTTTATCCTAACTATTATTTTGGGAGCAACAGTTTTTAATTTGTGTTTATTTGGGTTGATTATCTTTATTTGTTTTTTCTAACGGTAACTTTATCGGGATTGGTTTGTTTATTTATTTACTTGGATGAATTTAGGCCAATTTATTTTACTTGTATATTTTCTCTTTTTGGTTTTCGATTTTTAAGTAACATAGTATTATTTATTTTTTATTTTATCGTTATATAATAGTTGTAGCTATTTTTTTTGTCTGATTTTTTAGTCTAACTAATATTTTGGTCATAATGGTTTGCTAATTTGTTTATTATTTACTTTATTTATTTGGGTTCGTTGTTTTTTGGGGTTTTTTTTTGTTATTATTATTATTATTCTATTTCATCTATTCTAACAGGTGTGATTTGGTAATTTGTTTGGATTAATTAATCTTGCTTATTTTATTGTTATTTTGTTTATTTGTTTATTTATTTGTTTTTATTTTATTTTTTCCGTTTTCAATTTTTAAGTAACGTAGTAAAAATTTGTTTTCATGTCTGCATTTTGAGATGAGCTCGGATCTTTTATTTAATAATTTATTTTGGTCTGGGAAAGTAATGATAGCTATTTTTTCCTCCAAGTTTTCAAGTTTTTGATTGGTTGTTGTAGGCTGATGATCTTTTCCTTATTTTCCAAGATATTTTTGGTGTGATGTGCGTTTTGTTTTTAATTTCCAAGATATACTTAGAAAGCATTGTACTGTTCGCATATTTACTATTTGTGAAAGATGTTTTGTGTGTATAATTTCTTTGTTTCCAGGGTCCTTCAGTTACTCATATATATATTTAAGTAGCCAGGATGTTATTTTATTATTGGAGACCCTTTCGGCCAACACTTCATCAAAAGGTGAAGACTGGCACATAGAACTTAATAATAAATGACACACCTGTAAATAGAGGATAAGGAGGAAAATAGGAACATGATTAGAATAGATTTTAATTGTAAACAAATTGACGACTAAAAACAAAATAAAAGGTTCCAAAAAGAGTATAAAATAGAAAAAAAATTACTCATATTAACTTGATCAAACAAAGAATGAATGAAGTGTTCCTTTTGCTTACATAGACTTGGCTAATGAAATTTAATATATACAGCCTCAAGAACTCTAAGATGGTGGACCAAGTGAGTTCTATGTAAGATAAAAAAAAGGTAAATTTGACTTCCTCTCTATTTAAGTTTATTTTTCCTCTTCTGTGGGTATAAGTCTTTATATATATATATATATATATATATATATATACTAGTAATAATTTTATAAGTATAAGAAATGATACTCATCCAGAAAACCTTTGGTATTGATTGATTTGATTATTTGCAAATCAAGATATCAAAGGGGAAAAAAAGGTATAAAAAAGAAAGACCCAAGGACATGTACGTTATTCGAAAATAATCGTCTAGCATCCAATTCCAAAGATCAAAGAAAAACTCCAATACAAGTAAGCAAAATAACTAATTAAAGTGTTCAATATGGTAAGTAGAGCAGACCTAATTAAACCTAAAGAACCAGACAAACCTACCAAGGTTTTACCTATGCAGATCGTCCGCCTAGGTGAAAGTCTGTTGAGGCAATTCTCTGTCTTAATTAAATTATTACCGAACTCTTTAATGATGTTTTGAGATTTTCCTTTGATATATGTGTATGTATGTCTGTACATACATACATATATCTATCTATATATATATATATATATATATATATATATATATAATATGGAAAATGTTTTTCTGTGTGTTTCATCCCTTTGGACTTTACCGGACTAGCTTTGTTTACATTGATGTAGCTACACATGTGCACAAATGAGAGACACTGGGAATTTTAAATTTAGAAAAAATAATTTTTTTTTTTTTTTATTATATGTTTGTTTTGGGTACATAATCATGCCAGCTTCATTTCGATTCTTTACATTCTTGTTTACGTCATCTTTGTTATTAAATATCCCCCACATCGAGATAATAAAGGATCTGCGAAGAATGGTGAAACATAAGAACCCGATTGCAAATTAACTGTGAATGAATAGGCGATTAAAGCAATTTTATTTTGTATCCTGTCCTTCCTCTCTTGTACTCTAAAATACTTCTAAAATTTCTCTTCCAGTTGCAGAGAATGAAGAGAAGCTCTATGTTGCTTCACGGAAGTTATCCATTCAGATGACAAAAATGCCAAGTAAACTTAATACGCTGTCAAAGGATAAAACGAAGACACCTGTTGTAACTCCGTCCCCCAAGGATGTTCCAAAGGTAAAGTCATTAATCCCTTTGAACAGAATGATTGTTATTGGTGAGAGAAATTTACTTGTGGAATAATTAGATACTATCTGACTAAACTTTGAAATTTTATGAACTATTATTTTTTTTAGTTTTAAATTTTAGTTTTACAAAATTTTTTTTTTTATTAATTTTTTTATTTTTATTATATTTTTTTTCCTTAGTAGGAGTAGGTAGGTTTGACTATGGTCTGGTTTGAACTCCTTCCTGGACTTTTGAACAGGAGTTGAGGTTTCTCTCTTTTTTTCCTTTTTCTTTTCCTTTTCCTTTTCCTTTTCCTTTTCCTTTTTGTTTTTTTTTTTTTTTTAAATTTTCCTTTTTTCTTTTCCTTTTCCTTTTCCTTTTTCTTTTCTTTTCTTTTTTCTTTTTCTTTTCTTTCTTTTTTTCCTTTTCTTTTTTCTTTTTCTTTTCCTTTTCTTTCCTTTTTCTTTTTTTTTTCTTTTTTTTTTTTTTACCTTTTCTTTTCTTTTTCTTTTTTTTTCTTTTTTCCTTTTCTTTCCATTTTCTTTGAAATTTTACTTTTCCTTTTTTTTCCTTTTCCTTTTTTCTTTTCCTTTTTCTTTTACCTTTTTTTTTTTTTTTCCTTTTCTTTTTTTTCCTTTTTCTTTTTTTTCTTTTCCTTTTCTTTTCTTTTTTTTCTTTTCTTTTTCCTTTTCCTTTAACTTTTCCTTTCCTTTTTCTTTTCGTTTCCTTTTTCTTTTCCTGTTTCTTTTCCTTTTTCTTTTCCTTTAAAATTTTTTCTTTTTCTTTTTTTTTTTTTTTCTTTTCTTTTTTTTTTTTTTTTCTTTTCTTTTTCTTTTTTTTTTTCTTTTTCTTTTTTTCAATTTCATTCCTTTTTTAATTTTTTTTTCAGCTTTTCTTATTGTTAACTTTTTTAAACAACCATCCATAAAATTAAACTAATTCAACAGCAAACATCTCATCATTCAATTTTCATTGTTGGAACTGGTTTCATTTATTTTAAGGTCAATCATCAGATTCATTATCGTTCTAATCTTTAAAAACTGGAAAATCCATTAATACAAAGTCAATATAAATTTAATCAATGGAAATATATAAAAATATATATCTTCTGCTGGATTCCTAGCTATGTTGATATCCAAAGGGAGATAAGGCAGAAAATCATCATCATCTTTAAAAATTTTGAGGAAAATATTCAAAACCATATACTCTAAATTCTAAAATATTAAATTCATAAGATTTAAATGGCAAAATCTATGGAAACCCAATGGAAATAAATTATTTCAAATTAAGAGAATAAAAGTAGGTTGATCTTGGACTGAAAACAAGTTGTCATAACCAGAAATTTTATAGGGCAAATATTTAACTATTCTCACATAATCCAAAAAGACAAATCCACCAAAAAATACATATTCTATCAGCTAAAAAAAAATTTTTAAAAGAAATATCTCAAAAATATTTTTTAAAAGAAATATTCAAAAAAAACACAGAAAAAATATACAGTTTTCAAAAAAATAAAAAATAATTTTTTTTATATAGGAAAAATATATTATGAAGAAACAGTAAAATCACAAAAAAAAAAAAAAAAACCATGATAGAAAATTATGAAACCCAATTTCTTTATCATTTTATACAAAAAATCTTAAATTCATAAACCTTTGACCCAAATTGTTTTATGTTAAATCCAACATCCATCCATCCATTTCCATCAGTAGCACCTGTTTGGAGCTATGGGCAAAATATTAAAAAATAAACTCTGTAAAATAGGTTTTAATACCAGAAATACTTTGTCTTAAAAAATTTAACAAAATTATTTTTAAAATTATTATAAAAAAAAAAAAAAATAACCATGGTGTGTCTACATAAGGAAAATGTCAAATTGTTTTTTTAAATTTCCCATCAGTGCAGTTAAAAATTTGTAACTTTAAAAATTCATAATTCTGTATGTTTAATGCTTCTTAATTTCTTAAAAAAAAGTCTATTTAATAAATAGGTCAAATGTTAAATAATTAATTACATGAAAGATGTGAAATTTCAGTTTTGTGCAAAACAACAAGCCTGGTCAAAGGTTTTAGAGAAAAACAAAAACTGAATGCTAATTTTGTGAATTTATGCGATTGTATTTATAACAGAGAAATAGGCACAAGGAAGCTAAAAATTAGATTTACTAAACTCAGAAGTTTATTGGTTAATACATATTTTCCTCAATTTTTAAATATCTCTTTTTAGGAGGGAAAATATTGTTTATCATTTTCTGGTGCAATCTCTCAATTTTCATAGCAGAAAACAAGCATATTGTGTGAAATTTCATAGGTCTAAGAGCATTTGAAATAACGTTGGAGATTGGTTAATAAATGTGAATGTGGAAATTCAAATCTGGAGCCAATTTTATGCACAACAATGAGTCACTTTTGAGTCAATTTTTAACAGGGTTCCACACATGCAAACGTGTGTGTGTGTGTGAAATGGATGGTTCTGTACTGTTTGAATGAACATGACCATAGCTGAATATGGTTTACAGAAGGTCACAGTGACTCTCACCAAGTATTAATACTGAAAACAAGTGTTACATGTACTTCTCCTACCTTAACAAAATCGAAGGAATCTATCACTCCAGGAGGCTTACTGCACATTGGGGCATCAACCCATGTATTTCTACGTCCCCACCCATGCAGAGATACACACACACACACACACACACGTGTTGCTATAGTTTTTAACCTAACAAAGAAAGGGGAGGAGAAGAGCTACCTAAGTAGGTTAACTAATAAGAAGTGAGCCACATAGCTTGACAGAGCTGAGTCCAATTTTGAATTTAGAGTTTTTCTTCTCCTAGACCGGTTGCTACCCAAGGCTATAGAACCCAGTGTGTCCTACTAGTTACCCATAGATGGACCTAGTTGCCAATCTAGTAGCACACTTTAAATTCATGTAGTCGAGACACCAGGTAAATAAAAAAGCTCATCAGAGCAGTTGCTATGAAAATATTTGTGGAAAAGACATGGAAGCTATGTCACATCAGTGAGAAAATCACTGAAGTTGAGATGCGTGGTGAGGTTCGATTACATTACAGATCCTTCTTTGGATTTTGTCAAGAATCTCAAGGTGTCTAGCAGGAGAACCAGACCAGATATGGTAACAGTATTCAATGCATGGACAAATGGCAGATTTGTAAATGTACAACATGATGAGGAGAATTTTCTGGGACAACATGGTGATTTAAGTTATCTTGCAGAAGATGAAACAATTGATTTGACATATGTTGTCACATGATTTTTACTATGAAAATGCATTGGCCAATGATTTTTTACTATGAAAATGCATTGGCCAATGATTTTTAAAATGAAAAATGCATTGGCCAATATTTTTTACTACAAAAAATGCATTGGCCAATGATTTTTACTAAAAAATGCATTGCCAATGATTTTTACTAAAATGCATTGGCCAATGATTTTTACTATGAAAAAATTGGCCAATGATTTTTTTTGAAACACACAATGAAAATGAAAATGGCCAATGATTTTTACTATGAAAATGCATTGGCCAATGATTTTTTACTATGAAAATGCATTGGCCAAATTTTATAAATTTTTTACTTTTAAAAAAATGCATTGGCCAAAAAATTTTACTATGAAAATTTTTATTTCATTTTTTTACTTGAAAAAAAATGCATTGGCCAATGATTTTTACTATGAAAAAATGCATTGGCCAATGATTTTTACTATGTATTGTAGCATACCTACAAACAATAATAGATATGTTCCCATTCATATAAATACAGTAGTAAATACTGTATGTTGGTCTGCTGTTGGAGATTCATTGTGGAATTCACTTCCAGCAGATGACTACTACTTCTACACACCGCTGGCGAATCTTATATGTCTTGTTCTTGTCCTAAGTCTTATCATTCATTACCAACCTTCATGTGATTATTCTATTCAGTAAGCTTCCCTAGGTTACAACAATACAGTCGCTCCAATCCATTTCAGTGGAAAATATGAGGCCAAGAATCTATAAATCGGTAAATCTATGCCATATTTTGCATAGTCTGTTTCTTTTCTAATATTTAGCATTGGCCTGAAAAGTTCATTGTTGTGATTTTTTTTATATACAGGGTATATCAAAAATACTTTTACAAACTTTGGGGGCTGTTTCCTTACACCAAAAGAAGGATAAAAGTCCATATAAACATATTCATTTGTGAGTTATTAAGTTTAAAGAAAGTTTACGGTTGATAGTGCTATGTTGCCATGTAGACTAAGTTACATTTGTCATTCGTGTACATTTGTAGATAGTCTGTCTTCAACAGTTAACTGAGAATTGTTCCATTTAACAATGGCAGCATATATTCATATTCAAGCAGGCAGATATTTTTACATATGGGTGCAAGGCTGCTCGGCTGTATCAAATCATGTTTCCAGACTGAAAGCAGCCGAATCATCCAACCTTTGCTGCTGTTTATCATTGTGTTGATGAGACAGGATCTGTGGCACTGCAAACTATGGATCAAGGAAGAGCAAGAACATATTTTACAGGAAATCAGTTTGGTTTGGTTTATTTTGTTTAACAGCATATCAACACCTCAATGGGTTATTTAATGCCGACAACATTTTTTATCGCTGGTAATATTTTGTTTTGTCAAAAATCTGTTTCTGGTAATATTTTTCCTTCAAAATTGTATTGCTGGTAATAATTTTTTCTAAAAAGTATTGCTGGTAATAGTTAACTGTTTGCCCATAGCTGGGACCCTAACAGGTGCTACTACCCCGGGACAGGGTGGACCTGGGAACACAAGCAATTAAGAGGTGGTTCCACGCTCCTCAAACCTCCTGATCAGAGGCCTTGCTGCTGGACGTAGTTTATTGTCTTACCCATGACATGGATGTAGTTTAACATCTTGCCCAGGACAGACAGGCTATCGAAGATGATCAAAGTATCAGCACACATCAGATGGCCCTAGCATATCGTACGTCTTAAAGTACTGCATGGAGAGTCTTCAGGTGCTGCTCCTGTATCTGTATCATGTGCAGGATCTTTTGTCCTTTGATCATTTCACCATAGGAGAACATTTGCTGATGATATATTGCACAAACTGCTGATCTGTTGTCTGTCTCTTCAGTCTTGTTTACAGATGAGGCAACATCTGGAAGAGATGGAATAACAAATTTACACAACCAACATTTATAGGCAAATCAGAATCCCCATGGTACAATACAGGCTAGACACCACCATCAGTTTACGATTAATGTGTGGGCTGGAATTGTAGGTGACTGTCTGGTAGGTTCATATGTTCTCCCAGTATGTCTTACAGAAGCTGTCTACAGGGAATTTATTACAAACACACTTCCAGACCTACTAGAGGATGTACCCCTGCTAATATGAAGACACATGTGGTTCATGCATGATGGGGCTCCAGTATATTTTAGTCATATTGTTCATGATGTACTGGCTGACATCTACCATGAAAGATGGATAGGTAGGGGAGGACCGGTTCCATGGCTTGCATGTTTCCCCGACGTCAAACCTTTGTATTCTTATCTATGGGGCCACCTAAAACAATTGGTTTATATAGCAGACATTAATAATGCAATGTGTCATGTGGGCCTGCAAAACCATTCGACACCATATTATTTTATTACTAGTTTTATTCCATCTTATTGATGCTTTTTATTCCAACACTTTGGCTCTATACACTCTTCATTATTACTATTATTTTATTACTAGTTTTATTCCATCTTATTATTGTTGCTTTTTATTCCAACACTGGCTCTATACACTCTTCATTATTACTATTATTTTATTACTAGTTTTATTCCATCTTATTATTGTTGCTTTTTATCCCAACACTCTGGCTCTATACACTCTTCATTATTACTATTATTTTATTACTAGTTTTATTCCATCTTATTATATTTAAATGTGTATTTGATATTTACACAGGCTAGTGTTTTAAAATTCATGCCATTATAAAATGTGTCAACCTCTTATTGATTTTTCTGTTTCCTTTTGTTCGTTTAGTTTGCAGACAGTCTTTGGAATATTTCTACCACAACTACTGATGGTTCCTCAGGTGGACAACAACACAAGAACAGTGAATTACGCAACATGTTACTCCAATATGAAAGTGGAGAGAAAGGATTTCTTCACTCTGTCTTCTGGACGTCCCTTCCACGGTGGTTTGATTTTTGCCATACTTTGGGTAAGTTTTATGTTATTTTTCTTGTAAGACCTTCGACTCGGTTGGCAATGAAGTGTTATTGTTTAATGGATTACTGAGACTAGAATTCTTGTCCTTATTTTAATCATAACAATTTGATTAGAACACTGACCATGTCATCGTGCGGCTGCCTGTCCAAATGATTCTTCTCAGAATACATCCTTTGTTTTCCATTAAGGTGTCCCCGCTGTTAACAAGATGGAGTTAGAGCTTCAAGCGCGGTTCTCGGTTGATTTTCTCTTACGTGAACTTCCAACACAGTTTGCCAACATCACCCGGGATATTAATCTGAAGGTGTTTAAATTGGTGAGAGAGTCTTCCCATGGGAAAATTCTCACTGGGGTTTAAATACTCTCCCCTGCGCAATAATTCGGTAAGTTTTACTTTCATTATTTTCTTTTTAATTATTTTTATGCTTATGCATTGTTTATAAAATTAGTATTCAGTGATTTTTTTTTTTTTTTTCATCATCTAAGCAAAGCAGCTGAAGTTTAGATATTGATAGAATTGAATACAGTCATACAAAATTATCATGAATGTTCTGATGATTTACATGTTCCTGTATTGTAGAGCCAAATTGATTGTTTTGTGGACCCCTTGAAGCACCAAGTCCACTGGGGCATTCTGTGTGCCCCTTGAAGTGCAGAACCCAATGGAATGTTCTGTGTGCATCTTGAAACACAGAGCCCAATGAGACATTCTGTTGACACTTTGAAGCACAGAACCCAATCAGACATTCTGCAGGCCCCTTAAAGTGCAGAGCCAAATTGACTGTTCTGTGGCTCCCTTGAAGTGCAGAGCTAAATTTGCTGTTCTGCAGGCTCTTTGAAGCACAATCTAGATTGGACGTTTTTCTGCATATCCCCAATATATAAGTTCAAGTTCACAAGAAAACTGTTTTTTAATTGAAACTCCATCCAATTTACTTTAATGGCCAGAGAATATTCCATTAAAACTACAGTAAGATGAAGAAAAATATCTAAACATTTAGAATGAAAATATTTAATCACAGAATTCAAATCTCTGAATCTTTTCTCTTATAGTTGCTTTTTGCCACAATTTTCAAAGTTGAATTCCCTCTTCTCAGTAGTGTGCAGAAGTGAGGGCAGAGGGTGTGATGGTCCTGGGCATCCATATCAGGAGGGTATCTAATCAACAAGGAAAAAAAATATTTAGTTTTTGAAATTTGTAATTGTTTCTGTTAACTACATTGTACAAGCAAGTTATTCCCAATTGGCCTCCTGCCTTTTTTTTTTTTTTTTTTTTATACAGATTCTTTGTATATCTTCTTTGAATATTTTTTTGGTGGGGTAGCATGTTTTGAAATACCTTTTTGATTAACAAAATCCTTTATTGCCCATCCAAATTTTCAATCACCTTCTAATTTCTGTTCAGTTGCTCATCATCCATCAAACAGTTGAAATCGCCTACCGGTAGTCCATATAGCCAAGGTTGGGAAACTCTGATCTAGATTTATAGTCTAGACACTAGACCTTCAACATTAACCAATATGATATGAAACTTAGCGATATTTCAAATTTTGTATTCTGAGGAAAATCAAAATCATTTGTGTAAATATGTTATGTAAAAACATTAATATTGATACGGATGATTTTTTTCTAAGTCTAAATTCGGTCTGTAATCAAAATTCAATGATTTTATTTGAATTCTCAGATTAAAAATTCTCATTGTTAATTTTTTTCTATTAGATTTTTTCATTCTATTCTTGCTTTTTATCACAAAAACATTGAATATCTTGCATCCATTCAAACAAATGGTATGAAATGAAAATAGCACAGAGGCAGTGACATTCAGAGATTTGCTGATGCCCAGGGTCAACTCCTTGATTTTTGTCCCTAAGACACAAGTAGGGGAACCTACTTCGATCTCATTTATCAAAACACAAATCTACATTCACACCAGCTATTATTTATTATCTCCCTTTGTTTTGTTTTTTTACATCATCACAGTCAGTTTATGAACCAATAACAAACTTTTACCAAACAATTTTGGTATGCTTTTGAATATTTACTATACAGGTGGGAGGTGGAAAATTTTTCTATGTGAAAGTGGGCAATGATACCAAAAAAGTTTGGAAACCTTGAGTTACAGCTTCTATATATATATATATATATATATAATTACTGTATGATGAAAGGTTTGAATTTTTATTTTTGGTGCCAGATTTATTTACCTTAAGAAAAACTGATTTTAACTGAATGTCAAGTGCCCTATCTATTGTGATCAGTCTATATTTATGATTGGATTAATTATTTTGTCAATTTGTTTTTATCAATCAGCCAACCCTTTTAGGAAAAAAATTTATCACTCTCTTTTTGATCTCATACATAAGAAAAAAAGTATTTGCTGTTCAGTATTTGCCTATTATCATATTGGGTAAAAGAATTATTAAATTTTAGTAAATTAATTTTGAAAAACAAGTTTATGACGTTGATCATAATAAACTTAAAAATGAATCTTAAAGAAACACCAGCCAAAATGAAATCTGTTTAGGCTGTTTTAACAGATCACAACATCTATCACAGAGATGAAGTTAAAATTTTTATTATTGCATTATTCTAAAATTTTAACACATCAGCAGATAGCTATTAATGTCAACAACTGAGGTTAAATAGTTATTAATTAAAAAAATAGTAATTAATGTAAAATATTCATAACTGCATGTACATGAATATTGTTTTAGATAAAAGTTACAAAATAATCATAAATACGTAAAAAAATGCATAGTCAAAAATTCCTTTTCCCACAATATAACTATTTGTTCTATGTTATAATGCTTATTAGCTTAACAATAATAATAATGAAATCATTTTTTTTTAAACATTAAAGTATATTTAATAACATCTCCCTATTAGCTGTTGCGATTTGTAAGCAAATTTTTCATTTATAACCAAAATCCTATTATTACCACAAAAGTTGGTTGGCCTGAATTCAATGGTGAACTGGCCAGGATGTCAGTTTACCCAATGGCAAATGGTCTCCTGATGGAGTGTGCCCTTGAAATCAAATAAAAATATAATAAAGACAAAAAGAGAGAAATTTTTAGTAATAAGAACTTTGTTAAGTCATCTGCACACTACCAGTTCCTCAAATTCCAAAGTGAGAGGACATTTTGAAAGTTAAAGATCATAAAGACAAGGTTAAGAAATTTGCTGCCTGAAGAGAATTTGGAATCATCCATATTGCTATCTATCGGAAAGGAATTGTTAGATGAATTGGATGCAGAAGCAATTATTGGCAGATTCACACAAGCATCAGATGGAGCACGATTGCTCTTAATATAGTCGACTGCATGCAATGTTCTCTTGTGCTTTTGAATGCTCTTTTAATTTGTAAATTGTGCAGAAAACTATTTAAAATATTAACCAATCACTTAAAATTAAAGACAAAATAAATAACAAATTCAACCTTTCTTATCGGGTATCGACTTCTGCGCCATCCGTCAATTTTCTCCATTTTTTAATCACACACTGCAACTCCTCTTGGCAATTTATAGTCCAATTCCAAATAACTTTTAAATCATACATGTTTCTGTCCATTGAAAAGGAATTGTTAGATGAATTGGATGCAGAAGCCATTATTGGCAGATTCACACAAGCATCCAGTGGAACAGAAATGATTGCTCTTAATATAGTTGACTGCTCTATGTTCTATTTTGTTTTTGAATGATCTGTTAATTTGTAAATTATGCAGTAAACTACTTAAAAATATTAACCAATTACTTAAAATTAAAAAGAACAAATTCAATTATAAGATTCTGTATTCATATTTATCTACTATATACAGTACATATACGCTGTAATTCCTTATAAGGTACATTGTCTTGGGTATGACGATAAACTACATCCAGCAGTCATTAACCTTGTAGTGTGCATTGTTTCCCTAGTGGGACATATTTGAAGACATATTTTTTTTAATACTTAACCAGCATTAATTTTGATTAACTTTATTGATAATACACACTCAAATGACTAAAATACAATGTGTGCTTACATATCATCTTAAAATGCAATTTATATCTTAGCAATGTTACTTATTTTCATCAAGTTTTGCATATGTTGGCAGGAAAACATTACAAGGAGGTCGTAGTCCTTGATGATTTGTGATTGGATATTATTTTAAATCAGTGGTTCCCAACTGATTTTGGGCCATGACCCACTTTGGTATTTCTAAAATTTTGGTCATCCCCTGTAATATTTAATTCTTACTTATTCAAAATTTTACTGCAATTCACATGAAGGAAGCTTAAAAGGCCATTAACTTGGTCTCTAAACAAGCCTCCAAAGACCATGGCATCCATGAGAGAGAAAGATTAAAAAAACAAAAAGACAGTTAAATATAGTTTCAAAACATAATAACTGAACAAACCTTTCATAAACCTGTTCACACATATCCCTAAATAACCAAAACCAAAATTCTTTAAGTACAAATTTGTCATTTGTCAAGACCATATCCTGGTGTCAGCCATTTTCCCAACATCTTTAGTAAATGATTGTATGCACAAATTCCACTTGAGTTCTGGGTTGAGATCAAGTTCCAATAAGTGTTCAAAGTATAGAGCAGTGAATCCCGATCGATTTTAAACCATGACCCACTTTGGTATTTCTTAAATTCTGGTTCCCCCTTCAATATTTAATTCTTACATATTCAAAATTATAATGCAATTTACGTGAAGGAAGCTTAAAGGGCCATTAACTTAGTCTCTAAACAACCCTACAAAGACCATGGCATCCATGAAAGAGAAAATTTGGAAAAAAAAAAACAGTTAGATATCTAGTGATTTTCCAAGTGTAGCACAAAATCGAACGTAGGGCGGCACTCGATGAGGTAATTATTTTAGTGAGACATGCTTGTTAACCATTACACAGCCTCAAGGTGCCAAAAGACAGCTAAATATATATATAGTTTCAAAATATATAATAGAGAACTGAAAGGCAGAAATATAAAATATTCAAATGAAAGCTTATTCTGTAATATACTTTGATCATTTTAATCATGACATAATAATACGAAATAAAATTTGAGCTCATGTTGGTATAGTAAGCCAAAAGGGTGCACACCCTACACATGCCCCACCAAAATATTAACATACCCCACAGGTGGGGCATGCACTCCATGTTGGGAATCATTGTTTTAAATTATAGCAAATTAGCTTAAAAGCTGTCTTATCAGGCAGCATTTAAACTAGCTTTTGTGGGGGGCGCTCTTGATTGAGCCTTCATCACAATAGGTAGGGAGGAGGAGGAGGAGATGTGGTAACTACGCAAGAACTCAAAATTGATTGCTGCATTTAAATATTGCATTAATATTTAAGCTTACCTTTTAAAAGTTCAACGATAAATCTTTTGCCTCCACTTAATTTAAAGACAGTCTGATGTACATAGGTCCTTACTTTTCTTACAAACAATTATTTTTATTTCATGGGTGACTTACACTGGATTTTTCAGTTAATTTTGATTATTCCCAAATTTATTTCCAAGTTATAAATATTGTTTTCATACAAAAAAAATTGTCACAAAAAATCACAAAAAAAAAAAAAAAATCATCAAAAACAATCGCAGTAATGGAAACTTGGGAATCCCAAATTTCAGGATTGTGGGTCCGGATCTGGCCTAGAATGTTTTTAATTTGTTCACAGAGTCAGTCAAAATAGTATGATATGTTGGTGTACAGCCTCTATGAGTAAAGTTGAAAAAGTGTGACACACTGACATTCACATTTATTATATATATGAATCTAGGGGACTTTGCAACAAGTTTTTTTTTGTTACAGTGTCACATGTCATCAGTATATTTGATTTTGTAACAAAGAGCTCTTAATTTTAATTTAAAACCAAAAGTTTTTATAATATAATAATAGTAACTGAATGAAGATTTTTACTGCCTTCACTTTAGTGTGAATCCTTGTTGGCTGTATTTATGGAAGATTTTCTTAAAAACTTTTAAAATTTTATTTAAATAACTGATTGAAAATTAAAGAAATTCATCAGATTATCAATTTGATTCATAAGTGATAATGTTGTTTTTTGATTCCCAGACAATATTTCATATGTTAAACATTTGAACAGTTTAATATACAATTTCATAAAAAACAAAAATGAAACCTGTTTATATAAACTGACTACATATTTTTGTAATCACTTGTAGTTTAATAACACTTTAAAGAAAAAAAAATGTTTACTTTTATTTGAAATCTTAATTTTAGAATGTTTATATCTGATATTATGAGATGATGAATTACAAATTTTTAATGATTTTTTTTTCTGTCCTCTTCTTTCAGCTGGTCTGTTTTCAAACCTTCCTCAAGTGAAGTGTGGGTTATGTAGCTTTTCTTCTTTTTTTTTTTTTTTTTTTGTACTAATGTCCACTTGATACAGGGCCCAAGAACCACTCAAGGTAGAGGATTACTGTATGATATTGTATGAGCAGAAGAAAATCCAAGAAGTGAAGTTCATGAGGTTATGTAGGAAAGTTAATGATTAACCCTATACTTAAAAAGGTTATAGTGATAGAGAAAACATCCTGCCAGGAGTCTGTTTCACAAGGCAACATTTCTTGGGAACAAAAACTGTCTGAGTGGAATTTAATCCTTACTAATGGAATACGAAGGGAATGAGGATGATTCACCCTTGTGTATGTGGCATGGCAAGTTCCAGTTTAACAGTCAGGGGTGGTGGCACAAAGGATTGTAGCTTGTCAGAACATGTGCCGTGGAAATAGCAATACAGCAGCAAGAGGCTTATGCCATTTCATCTGTGGGAGAAGGGGTTGTAGGTTAGAAAAGAATTCATCACCCACAACATTTTTAAACTCTATCAAGACAGACAAGTGAGGATCATGTAGCTCCAGCCCAGATATGGCAGCAGTACTCCATTTTTTGATTTGCCCTAGCTCTAGTAAAGGTTAGAGTATAGCAGAGGAAGTCAGATACTAACTGGAACTATAAAAGAAACCGACCAATCAAAAAATTAACCTTTTTCTTCAGTGGTTGGCTCATATTCGATTTGATTTCAGGTCTACTGCTGAGGCTTAAAAATACTCTTTGAGTTCTTCAAATTTCTTTGATAAGTCATTGTCAATCAATGTCTCTACTGTTTGGCTTCATTAATTTGGTTTATGATTTTTCAGAGATATTAATTCATTAAAGCGTTAACGAGATTTGTAAAAAATTTTTTCTTAATTGTTTAGTATAATCACATCCATTTTTCTTCCTATGGATTTATATATATATATATATATATATATATATATATATATATATATATATATTCTAATTTCTGTATAGATTAGATTTTCAGAGAAAAGTAAAGAGGTAATATTGATGTCTGAGTTTCTTAGATGAAGCCTTGTCAATTATTATTCATTTTTGATTAGTATTTCTTTCATCTTATTTCTCTTGCTTTTCCACCAAGTAGTAATAGTCTTAAGTTGACTGAATTTCTTAGATGAAGCCTTGGCAATTATTATTCATTTTTGACTAGTATTACTATCATCTTATTTCTATTGCTTGTTTATTTCTGATAGTAGTAATGGATATGATAATTTGAAACCGCCATTCAGGACACATCATGATGTCAATCATAAAGGTATGGAAAGTGATAAGGAGCCTCACCAGTAGACTCATTTTATGGAAATTTTCTCATGAAAATCAATGATTGAACCAAAAGAAAATACAAGTAAGAAGGCATAAAACATAGGCTTTGAAATTCATAATCTCTTCATCTGAGGAAGGTTGGAGAAAGGACCAGGTCAAACAGAAAGGATCAAGATATACAAAAGATTAAGATTAAAGGATTAAGATCAGTCATGTAAGAAAAAAAAAAAAAAAAAAAAAATCATTAAATATTTTTTTATTTAAAAAAAAGATTTTTTTTTTATTACAACAGGTTTTCTCCTCTTATTCGAATAACTTGTTCATTTTAATGTCTGTTATCTTCAGCTATCCTTGTTTAACCTTGGCATATGATTTTGGCATTGTGAAATTTGTAAAGGTGCAATTGTTGGTAGTGTAAAAGATTTCAATGTTTACCTTCTGAAAAAAAAATCTAACACACTTGGTTTTATTTTATAACATTTTCTTTATCTGGACGTGGACTTTATCTGAATTTCTGCATGATATTTTTTTATAATAATAAAAAAAAAAAATGAATAATTTATATTGTAAATGTGGGTACAAACCAGTTTTAATACTTCCTCACTTACATCCTGTTTTCCACATTGATAAAAAAAAAAAATGTCCTCCTGCCATTTTTTTTTTTTATTCACCTTTTCATTATTGTAACATGCTTTTTTATTACAAAAGAATTTTATTTAATTTAGTTTGGAATTTATAATTGTTTCAATTTTTTTTTTAAATTTTTATCTGCAGAAATGTAAACTTTTAATTCATCCATTTAAATAAAGAAATATAAGCATTCAGTTATTACCAATTTTTTGATAAAGACTTTAAAATTTTCCAATGATTTTGTCCTTTTTTTTCTTTTGCCTTGAAATACTTTCTAGTTTTTCTCTGTTCCAAACTTTTCTGTTTTCTTTTGTCCTGAACTCTTTTTTATGTCCTGAATGCCATCTTTTATTTGTTTTTGTCTTGAACTCCATTTTCTGTTTGTTGTCTTGAACTCCATTTTCTGTTTGTTGTCTTGAACTCCATTTTCTGTTTTTTGTCCTGAACACCATTTTCTGTTTTTTGTCCTGAACACCATTTTCAGTTTTTTTTCCCGAACACCATTTTCAGTTTTTTTTTCCGAACACCATTTTCAGTTTTTTTTTCCCGAACACCATTTTCAGTTTTTTTTTCGAACACCATTTTCAGTTTTTTTTTTTTTTTAACACCATTAAAAGTTTTTTTTTTCCCCGAACACCATTTTCAGTTTTTTTTTTTTTGATTAACACCATTTTCCTTTTTGTAAAATTAAACACCATTTTCCTTTTTGATCCCGAACACCATTTTCCTTTTTGTCGCAAAAACACCATTTTCCTTTTGTCGTCCCGAACACCATTTTCCTTTTGTCGTCCCGAACACCATTTTCCGTTTGTCGTCCCGAATACCATTTTCTGTTTTTTGTTCTAAACTCCATTTTCTGTTTGTTTTTTTTTTTGTCCCAAACTCTGTTTTATGTTTGTTTATTTTTTATCCCAAAATTTGTTTTCTATTTTTATCCGTTTTTGTTCTTTTTGTTTAATTTTATCATTCTGAATTGAATCCATGATGTACAGAGGAAGGAATTAAAGGTGAAAATTACCATCAGTCCAGATATAATGTTATAAAATAACATCTTTACAAACAATCTTTTTACTTTCTTTCAACATATAAAGTCTTTCAAGCAAATTTATGCACTTCTCTTATGGTCTTGTTCTTTGAATGTTTTCTTATTTCTTTCATCATGTTCTTTATTCCAGTGGCACTTCTCTGTTTTGGTGAGGGTCAGCTTGCTTTTTACTGCATTCAAAAACAACATCAAAGACAAAAAATAAATGAACGGAACAGTATTGCGTATCAATTCTAGGACAATGACTTGTTATGATTATTGTAATAAAGATAACAAAAACCAAGTAATTTGTCTTAAAGAATTAAATTGTAATATCGTAATGGTAACAAGCCATTGTCTCAGAAATTCACTCTCTTCTTTTAGTTTATTTCTTTGTTTTTTTTGTTTCACGTCTCACAAAAAAATTAGTTTTTGACAGTCATATTTTTTTTTTTTTTTTTTTTTTTTTTTTTTTTTTTTACACCCAAGGTGTTATATCTCCCAGTTTTACCCCCAGGGTGTAATATCTCCCAGTTTTATCCTCAGGGTGTAATATCTCCCAGGTTTACACCATGGGGTGTAAAACTTATTTTAATCTGTTCTGTAAATGTGTGTGCAGTTATTTTATTTCTCTAAAGTTTTTTTTTTTTGGTTGTTTGTTGTATTCTTAAATATTTACTCTTTATTTTCAAGATTTTACACAATTTTTGATTTGTTTTTTTGATACAAATTGTTTGCATGGTTTGCTTCTTTAAATTTTGGTCTTGTTTAATTTATTCTCTTGAAAATGGATTTTTTTTTTTTTTTATTTGTCGGCATTCTTCATTCTTCACCTGAGCCCACCTGTTCTTTATGCAGTGTCTTTGTCTCTTGAGGTTTTGCATTTGACTAAAGATGATTTGGGGGAAATTATAACAAACCAATTTTTATTTATTTAATTTCTTAAAATATGTGATCAATCACAATCACAGTTTTGAACTAGGATTTGTTTTATTTCAATTAACATTTACAAAAACGATTTTTTTTTTTTTTTTTTTTTGTTATTGTACAGAAATGGTAAATTCTTCAAGCAACATTTTTTTGGATCATTGCAATTTTATTGGCTGCTTATGTCCCACCCCTTTTGTTAGGACTTTGGAACTAAGGATAGTGTTTGATGTGTTTGACTAATTCTTAGCTAATCACGTATTATCACAATTTTTTTTTTCTATTTTTTTATTTAATCAATGCTATAAAAACAGACATATTGGAAAAAAATAAAGTATCAAATTGGGCAAAATAAAATACAAACATTGTAAATAGCAGTATGAAAAGGAAAAATTATTATAAATGATATTGGTGTATATTTTCTTAGCCACAATTGCCCATGCATTCCTGTTAGTCTTTAGTATTTTAATTCCTCAATGGAACTTTGATGAGAGAGAAACAAAAACTCGTCAGCTGTCCGTCCTGAGTATAATGATAAACTACATCTGCATCCTGGGTATGATGTTAAACTACGTCCAGCAGCAAGGCCTCTGATCAGGATGTTTTGAGGAGCCTGGAACCACCTCTTAACTGCTGGTGTTCCCAGCTCCACCCTGACCCGGGGTGGTAGCACCTGTCAGGGTCCCAGCTATGGGCAAATAGTTAACCCCCCAAACTGGGATCAAAATACTATGAAAGTTTAAAAATAGGTTTTATTACCAGCAATAAAAATCTTGTCAGCATTGAGGTTGATATGGTGCAAACCAAACCAAGCCAAACTGGTCAGCTGTTTCTAACAATTTTTTTTTAAAATACCGTTTAATTTCACTGTTTATTCTTTGGCCCAATTTCCTTTTCTTCTTTTAATATGTCTCTTTTTATACCATTAAATTTTGTACCTTCAATAAGATCTTGAATTATTTAAAATTTTTATTTTTTTCTCTTGTCCCATTTTAATTTCTTGGTGTCATTATCAGTATTGCTGCTGGCCAATGTTCAAATGTTACTATATTTAAAAAAAAAAAAAAAAAATTTCAGTTTTTAAATTCTTTATAGAATTCTTAGTTTTTCATCATCATTATCACATGATAAGGACAAAAGGAATTTCTATGGTCTTTCCAATTTTGTGACTGGCACTTTCACATCAAAGGGATCATCAGATGGTCTGATGATAGCTTTAACTGTAAAACTGAGAGTGACCATGCAGTGCTGATTTCTCTGCCAATGTTGCTTTCTTAATCAAAAACAGATGTTTAAAAATCTTACTGTTGATAGTTTCCTGGTTTTGGCAGCTGTAAAATGTTGGCTGGTACAGAATGGTAAACTACTGATCAATCTGAACTAAGATAGACTACATCATGCGTATATCAGTGGATACAATCAAAGAAAATGGTCTGATGTATCAGCCTAGAAGAAGCTCACGTCATCCTGCACTTTACATGACCGATGCTGATTTTGCCGATGACATTGCACTGTTGTCTGACAACCTCATTAGATTAAAAGCACTCCTTTCTTTCTCTTGAATCAGCAGCTAACTGTGCAGGTCTTCACCTAAATGAAACCAAAACTGAGTGTATGCCAATTAACATTAGCAACAATCATGAGATCAAAACACTGTCAGATAACATGTAATCAAATGTGCCGAAGACTACAAGTATCTAGGATCACACATTAAGAACTCTGAGAAAGATTTCAACATTAGAAAAGGTATAGCATGGATTGCTTGTAGCAAAATGGATAAGATCTGGAAATCCAATCTTGCTCGTCAATTCAAAATCCAACTTTTCCACATACTTATTGAGCCAATCTTACTCTATGGCTCTGAAACTTGGTCTCTCTCAGCAAAACAACAGCGCCATTTAGATGGATGTTATACACGTCTTTTAAGAAGAGTGCGTAATCTCTCATGGCGAAACCACCCAACTCTAGAAATGATATATGGAGACTTGCCGAGAGTATCAACCTTAGTTTGCAAGAGACGTGTCCAGTTCGCCGGGCATTGTGCACGTGCCACAGATGAACTTGTGTCATCATTTGTACTCTGGAGGCACCCATCATCTGTCAATCGATCACGGAAGTTAACCTTTCCAGATAGGATAAAACATGACACATTGATCCCTAAGGAAGACCTTTTAGGTGCTATGACAGATAGGGAATACTGGAGAGGTGTAGTGAGTTCAATCTCGGCTGAGGCCGCAAGATGATGATGATGATGATGGGGGTGGTTTCAACCTTCTGAACTGTGGCCTTAGTGGTGGTTATTTGAACCCAATGGCCTGAGTAAGGGTGGTTTGAACCTTCTGAACTGGGTGGGGGGTAATGAAACCTGTGGCCTTAGTGGTAGTGATGGTTTAAACCCTATGGCTTGGGTGTTGGTTTGAAACCTGTGGCTTTAGTGGTAGTGATGGTTTAAACCCTATGGCTTGGGTGTTGGTTTGAAACCTGTGGCTTTAGTGGTAGTGATGGTTTGAACCCTATGGCCTGGGTGTTGGTGGTGTTGGTTTGAAACCTGTGGCCTTAGTGGTAGTGATGGTTTGAACCTTATGGCCTGGGTGTTGGTTTGAAACCTGTGGCTTTAGTGGTAGTGATGGTTTGAACCCTATGGCCTGGGTGTTGGTGGTGATGGTTTGAACTCTATGGCCTGAGTGGTGGTGATGGTTTGAACACTATGACCTGATTGATGGTGGTGGTTTGAACCCTATGGCTTAAGTGGGGGTGGTATAGCTATAGTATTCTGACAGTAATGGATTGTCTAAGTTTTGATCAAAAACTCTGCGAAAATAGTCCATTTGCAAGAATGGAAGAGTAAAGACTTCTTTCTGATCCCAGATTCCTGAGTGAGACAGTCCTCCCCACCCGCTGCAGTGATAATAACCAATCTGTTGATATGTCTTGCATCTTCTGAGAAACAATGCTACAACTACTGTATCTTATAAAGTGAATAAAAAAAAAAATTTGCATCAAGGATGACATGATGCACAATGCAACCCAAATTGCAGACGCACTCACTTTTCACTATGCTTTATGCTCTGATTTATTCAAACCAGTTCTCCTAAATTCATTGTTTTCCTCGCAGTATTTCAGCAACTAATTCCACTGGACTCTCTCAAGTCTGTCAGATTCAGTTACCTTCCAGAAATGATGAGTCAAAATTAATATTTAATGCACAGGATTATACATGGTTCTCATTCCAGTAACTTCCATCCCTAAATTCCGTCCTTGGTTTAATGATAAACTACATCCATGTCCTGAAAAAAAAAAAAATCTTGAAAGTAATCCAACTTTATCTCCAAAAAAAAAAAAAAAAAAAAACAATTGTTTGATCTTAAATGATCTCATAAAGATTGATAGGTTGTTAAACATTAAACAAACAAACGTACTGGGTAAGATGATAAACTATGTCTAACAGCAAGGCCTCTGATCAAGAGGTTTTGAGGAGCCTGGAATCACTTCTTAATTGCTGGTGTTTCCAGGTCCACCCTGACTCAGAGTGGTAGCATCTGTTAGGGTCCCAGCTATGGGCAAATAGTTAACACCCAAACTTGGGTCAAAATACTATGAAAGTGTAAAAATAGGTTTTAATACCAGAAATACTTTGTAAAAAATTTTTTACCAGCAATAATTTTTTAAGGAAAAATTATTATCAGCAATACTTAAAAAAAAAAAAATAATAATTACCACCAGCTATATATTTTTTGAAAAAAAATATTACCAGAAATACATTTTTGAAAAAAATATTACCAGCAACAAAAATTTTGTTGGCATTAAATAACCCATTGAGGTTGATATGCCGTAAAACAAATCAAACCATTCCTAAATTCCTTCTTTCAGAATCTTGTCATATTTCCTTCTGGTCATGACTTTACTCCTTTGCTTAACCCTAGGATGGCCGAGGTGTCGTTTTCGACACCTTCAAATTTTCAACAAATTACTATGGAATAACTAGTTTTGGTTCGATGCTGAGGCTTATGGACAATTATTGAATTTTAGCAAAGATGGTCAACAGAATTAATTCTTTAAAAAATATTCAGTGGAATAGCTGATATTTGAGGTTTTACCTTGAATGGCTTACTTTAGTGTGTTTTTTGACACCTAGGCTATTTATAGGTAAATACATTGCAAAAAATTCTCACAAGCAATAATACTTGTTTTTATGTCCCTATCTATCTATCTATCTATACACACACACATATATATAATATATATATATATATATATATATATATATATATATATATATATAATCACTTTCTTTCAGTATGAGGTATAGTGATATTTGTGAATTTCTTTTCAGACTAGTTATTTCTGACTTGAATATTAAATATATTAGAGTTGGCTGCTTCACAGTGTAATGTAAATAAAGATGTGAAAGGAGATGGTCATCCTAGTGTTAAGGAGATGCCTCAGCATTGGATAATGGTAAGGGAGGTTTGTCTTATTGACGATTACTTCTGATTAGTGAGTTCAATCATCATTGGGTGTTTGATAGAAAAATTCAACATTTAAATGCAATCAATTGTTAACATGTCATAAGACGAAACAGCTCAACCTAAAATCAAATTGCCTTTCAAGAAAATCTCCAGTTAAGAAAACCGTAGTCTGCAAGAATGAACAGGAGAATTCTTCAGTGATCTCATCCTGGAAGATCTAAATCCTAATCCAAATCCGGATCTTCTCACGCCTATTGGCTGAACCCCTACTTGATTGATGATATCTTCAAGGTGTATCTGTACTCACCACACTTGGCCAATTTCAGATTGGTGAGACTATTTAACCCATAGTTGGGGTGGATGGCCATTGAATTCGACATAGCCTGGTTCTTTAACAGGAAGGTCTTTGAGGAAAAATAATATCCATCAATGTCATTCCGCCATGACAAATGTCGATATAAGTCAGAGCCAGTTGCTTAGTTTGTGGCTGAGAAATTTCCAATGTCCAAAGAGAACTTTGTTTTTCTATTTTTATCTCCGAAACCTGAAAGAATCTCCGAAACCTGAAAGAATCTCCGACATGCAGATGCAACGTCTAAACCTGCTGTTAAATCTCAAGATCTTAGTAGAAAATCAACCAAGTGTGATTGTAACCTTTGACAGCCTATGATATTAAATTGTTGTCAGTTTGTTTTACATCAGTATTTATTCTTTTTACCTATAATCTATTTGCCTTTTGCGAAAGTCACCCATCCAGAAAGGCTTACAGCATTGAAACATGTATGAACACCGAAATTAAGTGATGTCGAGCTTAGTCAGTACCTAGATAGGTGACTTCTTGAAAATACCAGCTTGAATTTGAAAGTGGTGTAATGGATAACGGCTCAGGATTTGTCTAAATTTCTGAGATGAAGTATTATGTACACTATTTACATTATTCATCTTTGTTGCCATATTTATCACAACGTTTCAGTTGTTGTACACTCTGGCCTTCTTCAGGTGGTTGGAATGTTGAACTGAACCCTTTATTTTGCTCACTGGAGTAGACTGTTCTAGTTCCACGTGCCATATCTAATGGATGTCAGTTATCTCCTGTTAATTCCCCTCTCCAAGTTCTCCACCACCTTAACCAGGTATTGAACTCACACTCTTTGTGTCCTGTCACTGGATCTAACTAATGCCTTTTATCCACTGTGCCATGTGTCCTTGAGGACATCTGTGTATTATAAACCTAATGTCTTCATCAACCTTTTTTACCAGAGCTCATATTGCAATTTTCGTTGTTATTATCTCTTTTCTCTGGCACTCCTTATTACTGGTTCCCATATTGTATTCATTTCTATGCTTGGTCAGCTCAGGAGATTTTTGTGGCCTGGCATATGTGCTGATTCCTTAAGTTTACAAATTTTCCAATGATGTTCTTTGTCTATGATCTCAACTTGATCCCACAGAGGGCGGTGATCTCCCTGCTCTCTCCATATGTGGTCAGCCACACCTGCTTTTTCCACTTCTCCTCATGTTACAGCTTTCTGGTGTTCTTGAAGCCCTACCTTAAGGGGGAGGCCTGTGTTCCCTTTATATTTCTTTCCGCAGCTGCACGACTGTGTGTACTCTATCCCGAATAATGTAAATAGTGGCTCAGGATTGTTAATTGAAGTGCCAAGTTCTAATTCCAGTTGGGTTCGTTATATTAACTCAAATACTCCTGGGAAAGATATGAATCAACCTCTTCTCCCCTAGCTATGGGTTAATTAGTAAGGCTGTTATCACTAAACTATTATCTACAAAAAATAAGATAAAATTCTGTACAAAATATTTAGATTTTGTCATTAAATAATTCATAGAGGTTGATATACCACCAAACGAAACCAACTAAATCAGTCAAGAAAGCTATGGTGGGTAGTAAAAGGTAAATGACTAGACCACTTTATCCGGAGACCAGTGAGGGACGGAAGTACTGAACAGACAATAACACCCACACCTGAAACACATGATATTTCATTTAGTATTTGGTGCCAGTGATTATACAAGGTGAGGTTTGGCACTGTGACCGATTATAGATGTTTTTTTTTTTGTTTTGTTTTTTTAAGCATTATGCCCCGAGCAAGGCCGGAAGCCACTAGGATGCAGGGGGTTGCAGAAGATTTGGAGCAAAAGCAGATAGGACTGATAGAAGAAAGGATGAGGAGAAGGATAGTGGATAGATCAAAGTAACTGGAGATGTCGATTGACATTACATTTGAATAGTTGGAGATTATAGCTCTCAGGGAAACAGGAATAGGGAAGAGAGTTTCACAGGTGAGAGGTGCAAGGTATGAAGCTATTGGAGTAGAAAAGACGGCTACATTTAAAAGTTTCTACAGTCTAAGGGTGGGAGCGGGATGCCAGCCTCGTAGGGCACTTGAATTCATGAAGTCTGGGAACCAGTGAATGCAGCTCATCGGAGCAATTACCATGAAAGTATTTGTAAAAAAGACAGAGAGAGGTGATGGTGTGTCTGAGAGAGAGTGACTGTAGACGAGAGCAATGTATTTTCATATTAAAAATCATTTTCGTTCATCTCAAAGTAGCTTAATGAATAGTGAAGCTTGTCTGGTTGACCTAATGCTACTGAGTAGTGAGTTTGAACCTCAGTAGGTGCCCAACAGAAAATTCAACATTAAATAAACATATAAAATTAACCTGTCTAAATTAGTGTATATTTCAACACTGCCTATCACAGAGATTGAATTTTAAACTTTCTGATGGCCAAATGAACTTAACCAGTAGCTAGCTACTATACCATATCCCACTGGACAATCTGATAGTGGTTTTTGTGTGGGTGACTTAAAACTTGTGCCTGTTTAAGTTTAAAAGAATGCTTTATTACTGACAATAGTGATTTTTCCCAGCATAGCTCAAATGTGGCACAAGGCCGAAAGTATGGGGCACCCAGTGAGGATTGAACTCACTACTCAGTCGTGATTGATCTAGCAAGACAAGCTTGCTGCTAACCAATACATCACGTTGAAGTGCTCAGAATGATTTTCTAAGTGTAGCTCAGGTGTGGCACAAGGCCGAAAGTATGGGGGCACACAGTGAGGATTGAACTCACTACTCAGTTGTAATTGCTCTAGTGAGACAAGCCTACTAACCATTACATCACCTCAAGGTGCCCAACTGACAATATCTTGTTTCCGAAATTTAATTAGAATTGTCAGATAATGACTCCCCATTTTTTAATTAATTTTATAAGTTGTCAAAAGTCACCAATTTTTAAAATGTTTTTTAGCTTTTATTTCCACCACAGTATGCAAAACTTTTTCAACAAACTCGTATGTGGTCTTTAAATATTGCTAGAGTATTTGAAAGTTTAAATCATGGTCTGTGTTGTTCTTTGATATATTTAGATTCTATTTTCAAAAAATATTTGCAATATAGTAAAATTTAAACATTGGCTTTTTAAAATGTTTCCAGTTTCTTTTGCTTGAACATAAAAAGCATGGTTTCAGCATATAATTCTTGCCAACGACTTTGATTTCAATTACAATCGCTTTTCAGTCAATATATTGCTCTAGTTTGCTTGATCCCCAAATTTTGGGATTTCCAAATTTGCTTGATTCCCAGATTTTTGGACCTCATAATTTGCTTGAACCCCAAATTTTTGGGCTTCCAAATTTGCTTGTTCCTCAAATTTTGGGGCTTCCAAATTTGTTCCTCCAATTTATTGGGCTTCCAAATTTACTTGTTCCTCCAATTTATTGGGCTTCCAAATTTACTTGTTCCTCCAATTTATTGGGCTTCCAAATTTACTTGTTCCTCCAATTTATTGGGCTTCCAAATTTACTTGTTCCTCCAATTTATTAATTCCAAATTTACTTGTTCCTCCAATTTATTGGGCTTCCAAATTGCTTTTTTCCTCAAATTTTATTTGGGCTTCCAAATTTGCTTGTTCCTCAAATTTTTGGGCTTCCAAATTTGCTTGTTCCTCCAATTTATTGGGCTTCCAAATTTGCTTGTTCCTCAAATTTTTGGGCTTCTAAATTTTCTTGTTCCTCGAATTTTTTTTCCAAATTTGTTTGATCCTCAAATCTTGGGACTTCAAATTTGCTTGTTCCTCCAATTTATTGGGCTTCCAAATTTACTTGTTCCTCCAATTTATTGGGCTTCCAAATTTGCTTGTTCCTCAAATTTTTGGGCTTCCAAATTTGCTTGTTCCTCAAATTTTTGGGCTTCCAAATTTGCTTATTCCTCAAATTTTGGGACTTCAAATTTGCTTGTTCCTCCAATTTATTGGGCTTCCAAATTTGCTTGTTCCTCAAATTTTTGGGCTTCGAAATTTTTATTATTTCTAAACCAAAATGCATATTTCTTATTGTAAGTTGGTTTTATTTGCTTTAATTTATTGCTTTTGATCTTAAAACCAGAGATTGTTCCATGCATGATTTGAGCCCTTTGATAAATCTTTTTATCATAACTT
This sequence comes from Acanthosepion pharaonis, assembly GCA_903632075.3. Lineage (NCBI taxonomy): Eukaryota > Metazoa > Mollusca > Cephalopoda > Sepiida > Sepiidae > Acanthosepion > Acanthosepion pharaonis. The sequence continues at coordinate 400,303 of CAHIKZ030001451.1, forward strand.
CAGTTTTACTGGATAACCAAATACTTTTCTAAAAGTTTTTATTAATCTTACTATAATAGAATTTAAGCTGCATAAAATTCCAAAGTACTAATTTTATCCTCAATAGTAGTTTTTTTACTTAACAACAAGCAATAATGATCTATCTGATCATCCTCCAAACGAAAACTTTCAACTGACCATTTCTGTTATCCAAAGCTCTTTCTGATTATTGTATCGTCTATGATTTGATCAATAATGGTTATTGCTTATCTACCTCATGATCTTTCCCTATAATTTGAATCCCGTAGCACAAAGAATATAAATAAAATAATAAAATATCTTTTTATTTAATTTTTTTTTTTTTTTAAGAAGCAGAAAAAAAAATTCATGTGAAATTCTAAAATGTTTTTCAAATTTGGTTAAAAAATAATATATAGTAAGAAATTTTTGATATTAGTGCATGTTAAAATTGGAGACAATGTTGGGAAGATGATTGACGTTCAGCAGGGATGTGACGTTCCTGTAGCTACAAAAATGGACGTCAGTCAAAATATAGATAATGATAACTCCTCATCCCAGAAAATCAGACAAAAATTAACAATGTATGAACTTTAGTCCTTATTGGGGATTTATTTCCTGTACTTATGTGATACTGAATTAAAATTCGTAAATATAAGAATTAGATTATAAATTAGGTATTTTTATTTTAACTTTCTTCAAACAGACAATTTTTTAAGATATTATTAAATTAAAGACAGACACAAAGAAGACTATTTACATTATTCGGACTATTGTCTGAATCTTTGTCGCCATATTTATTACAATGTTTCAGCCGTTGTATACTCCAGCCTTCCTCAGGTGGTTGGAATGTCGAACTGAACCTTTTATTTTGCTCACTGGGGTAGACTGTTCTAGTTCCACATGCCATGTTTAAATGTCAATGTTTAATTTCCCTCTGAAAGTTCTCCACTGCCTTTAACTGGGTATTGAACTCACACTCTTTGGATCCTCTCACTGGATCTAACTAACGCCTTTATCCACTGTATCATGTGTCCTTGAGGACATCTGTGTATGAATTTCTGGGTATTATAAACCTAATGTCTTCAGCAACCATTTTTACCAGAACTCATATTGCAATTTTTGTTGTTGTTATCGCTTTTGTAATAAATATGGCGACAAAGATGGGGACAATAGTCTGAATAATGTAAATAATACCTCATCTCAAAAATATAGACAGTTAACTGAATCATAATAAAATTAACTTTCATCTGAATGGAACGTTGAAATCAACTTTAATGTTTTTAACCTGAACCGTCACTGACCCAACAGATTGCGAGTAGTCTAGCATTGAATAAAATTTGCAAATACAGGAAAGATAAAAAAAAAATTTATGAAGGAAAAAAAAAAAAAAATAAAAGAACAGTTAAGTTTCCTCCTATGTGGAAAAGTGGGCTCAATTTTTTTTTTTTTACCCCAGGAGTTTGTCTAGAAAAAATTGACACAAATGAAAGTTTACTATATTCAGACAAATGTTCTCATTTGCATATTTTTTTCTCTTTTCTGACCATTTTTCAAACTTTATTATCTAACCAACCCACCACCTTTTTATTTTTTATTTTTTTATTTTTTTTATTTTTATATATATATATATATATATTTTTTTTTTTTTTTAATCATTTCACCACCAAGCAAGGTGGTAATGTCACTAAAATGCAGGGGGTTTACAGGGAGTGAAAGAGAATTGGAAGACTGGGAATGGGGTAGGATTGAGGAAAAGACAAAAAGGAACAAAGTTCAAGAAAATGGAAGATGGCACTCAAATTTTTGAAGATTTATAGCAAAGAAAATGGCACCTTGTCAAACCAAGAGACAGTGCGTTGATTGTATCCTATGACGGAAAAGAAAATTACTTACCCAAAAAAAGGGCATGTATTCCGCATGACGTATTGAAGACGGAATATTTAGATTAAAAACAAGTTCATCGCAGGAGTCTCTATAAAAGTATTTTGATATGCAAAAATTTGCCGTCCTCTCCCAGTTATCGATGAATGAAAAAAATGCTTGGCCGATAAAAGCAGTTGGTGTTCTTGAATCAAAAGGAAATAATTGATGTATTTTGGCTCGTCGGAGACTAAGTCATTTTTCTGACTGGCTACATGCATTGGGATTTATGAGATAATACCTGCGAATCGAGTTTTCGACATTTCTTTCTGCCCCTGATATTCGAGTTTGAACTTACAGTGATTTGTTCTCTGCGTTGTGGAATTAATCTGCGACAAACATTTGCTTTGCTTTCAAAACGCTTACAAGATTGTAGTTAACAGGGAGGCTAGAAATCAGAAGGGAGTTTCACAGGTGGGAAGTGTGAGAAAAGAAACTGTTAGAATAGAAGTGGCAATTGCATCTAGCTACTTCAACTGTAAAACAGTGAGACCTAGTTGCCAATCTAGTACTGCACTTAAATTCATGTAGTCAGGTCACCAGGGGAAAGATGCTCATCAAAGAAGTTGCCAAGAAAATATTTGTAGTAAAGACAGAAGGAAACCACGTCATGTCAGTGAGAAAGTGACTGAAGTCGAGATACCTGGTCAGTTTGCTTCCGTGATGGAATTTGCTCGGAAAAACCTTTTATTTTATCTGGCCTTTAAATCTTAAAGGAAGTTATGATAGCTCTCCGCATCAGCCCTCTCCATATGAGATGCTCTCTGAGTCAGCCCACTCCATTGCTGGGATATTTAACGAAGAGTCAGAACATTCTGCATGGTCTTGTGTCATCCTAAGTTTAGAAAATATTAGTGTAATTTATAGAAAGATATAATTGTTAGCAAGTTTCTCTTACAGGTTGTTATTCTTCATTGATTTTGTTCCTCACTAGGTGCCCCACATGTTTCCTTGAGGCATACAAAGCTAAGCATACTATATACTTTTTTAGAGGTACCTTACTATGATGTAATGGTTAGCAATCTAACAGATCACTACTAATATCTAATGAGTTTGATCCCCTCAGAGGGTGGCCTTATACCATGCTAAGCTAAGCTAAGTAAATACCTGTTTAAAGCCTATTTACTATGGAGTAATGGTTAACAGGGTAGCCATTGCTAATGTTTAGTGAAGTGTTTAGGCCATATCCACTGCATGCCAGATGACCGCATCCCGAAAGACCTCCTGTATGGAGAACTGGCCTCTGGAAGGAGACCTGCTGAGCAGCCGCAGCTGTGGTACCGCGACGTTATGATTCACGACATGAAAGCTGTGGACATCAACACAGTACAGGGAGAGCCTGGCAGCTATACGATCCAAATGGAGAGGAGCCCTGACTAAACACCTCAAGTCAGGAGAGAAGCTGACACAAGTCTCCACAGAAAGGTGGGCCTGCAGAAAGCAAAGTGACAGCTCCAACAGACCAGAGACAGCACACCCATGTGAAACATAGATTGTCATATCCGCATCGGCCTCTACAGTCACAGACACTGATGCTACCCATAGTCAACCCTGACCGATGGAGGCCTACCACCACTATGGAGTAATGTTTAACAGGGTAGCTATTGCTAATCTTTAGTGAAGAGTTTTAACAGAGGAGGGGAAAAGTGATACAGAGATCTGAACATGCATTGGATTAGCAAAAAAAGCTTTTCCAAAGTCTAAGCAAGGTGCTGAGAAACACAAAAAAATTACTAGAAACAAAGAAAGAATGCCAAATTGCTGTGTATTATCCATCCTCTTATACGACAGTGAATGTTGGACAATATCCACAAAGATGGGGAGAAAACTAGAGGCAGCAGAAATGTGGTTCTACAGAAGGATACTGAGAATTCCAAGCAACAAGGAAGTCTTAAAGAAAAATGACAACTGAAAGAACACTTCTACTCAAAATCAGGCAAAACAGGCGAAATTCCTTGGACACATAATGAGGAAGGAGGGCTTGGAAAGCTTAACCCTCACAGGGCATATTCAAGGCAGGAGTAAACCACTTGATGAGCATGTGTGAATAGATAGGGGAACAGAGTGGAGGCCTTAGCAAAGAGAGAAAGAACTGCTAAGAGCCACACGAGATTGGAAGTTGTGGAGAGCCATGATCAACTGTGAACTGAAGCAAGATTGATCCTCACTAGGTGACCCAGACTTGTGGCCTTGTGCCTTACAAAGTTAAGCCAAGTAAATGCCTGTTTAAAGACATGTTGACTTGGAGTAATGATTAGCAGAAATAGTGTAACAGAAACATTACTAATGTGTAGTGAGTGACAGATTGTAAATATGAATACTGGATTACTACTTTAGTTTTTCTGCAGTTTTCAAATTTTTTTTTTTTTTTTTTTGGTGTACTGACTGCTTGAATTTAAGCTTGCTACTTGATTGGCTGTTTTATTTAATAGCAATTTTCAAAACTTTAAATGCAATGTCACTTGCCATCTTCTATCTTCTTGAATCCCATTCATCTCTTGTCCTTTCTTCAATCCTCCCTATACTCAGTTTTTTTCTCTCACTTTCACTCCCTGTAAACCCCAATAGGTTTTAGTGGCATTCCCGCCATTGTTTAGGGTGAAATGATTAACAATATATAAATGCAAACGTCAATTGCCATCTTCTATCTTCTTGACCGCCCTGTCAGCTGGGGCTGTAGAATACACCGACTGCACTTCTGCAGAGGGTAAGACCTCCCCCTCAATGGGGCATCCTGGGTATGACGATAAACTACATCCACGTCCTGGGTAAGACGATAAACTATGTCCAGCAGCAAGGAGCGTGATCCATCTTTTAATTGCTGGTGTTCTCAGGTCCACTATGACCTGGGGTGGTAGCACCTGTTAGGGTCCCAGCTATAGTTAACCTAGAAACTGACCAGAAATACTTTGTAAAAAATTATTATCAGCAATAAATTTTTTGAAGAAAATAAAACTATTACTGGTAATACTTTTTTGAAAAAAAAAAATTACCAACAATACGGTTTTCAAGGAAAAGATTATTACCAGAAATAGATTTTTGACAAAACAAAATATTACCAGCAATAAAAATTTTGTCAGCATTGAGGTTGATCTGCTGTAAAACAAACCAAATCAAATCTATCTTCTTGAATCCCGTTCATCTTTTGTCCTTTCCTAAATCCTCCCTGTACTCAGTCTTTTTCTCGCTTTCACTCCCTGTAACCCCACTCTGTGTACTAGTGGTATATTCAACCTCCACCCACACCCAACAAATTGATCTAAACAATGAACATCTTTTCTTGTGTTTGTAAACTTTGATTTATGTGTCTCTTCTCTGACAAACACTTGGAGCTAAAGGCCTTCCAATGACACCCTGGTTTTAGTTTAAAAATACGTTTGTTTGTATCATTTCTTGCTTGCTATGTCCGCATGTTAAATGTCTGGTGTATTTACAAAGTTTCTCATAATGAATCTTGGTCGTCGCTACTTCTGTTGCATGTTAAATTCTTGTCGTCTGCATGTTTAAATATTTAGCTTTTATACTTTTGTCCATGTTATTCCTTGACCTTTCCACATGGTTATAAACTAGCAGTGATGTTTGTAAAGTTTATATTCAGATATAGTATTAAAATATTACTAGTGTGACTATGCCATCAAGAATGACCGCAATTGTTGGAAAGTTTTAATAGTGAGATGGTTGAAATTGCCAAAGACTTAATTTGTTAAATCTGAAAGAAAAAGAAAAAAAAATCATTAGACGCTTAAACCTAATTCACATTTAAAATCAGTCCAATTTACTGGAACACCCTTTATTTATTTATTTATATATATATATATATATATATATATAAAGACATTTTTTATGTTTATACGTTCTTTTTATAGATACAAATATTTAAGTGAATGCTATGTTTATAATAAACTGTATTAACAACATCTACCAGCCTGAATGTCCGAGAAATTTTCATAGAAAATATGCGTCCTCCGACAGGAATCAAACTTGTATCCTATACGGAACTGTCATATAGCCTGACGTGCTTTTACCAATTGAGCCACAGAGGAGCGTTTTGATTAGCAAGGTCGATTTTACTGTTTTTAAACTTACAATTCTCCATGATTTTCTCTCGTACATTCATATCTGCTCGATGTGTATCCAATACTGTTTATTATAAACAGAGCATTTACTTAAATATTTGTATCTATAAAAAGAACGTATATACATAAAAAATGTCTTAAAAATAATTGTCGAACTTTGTCCATTTCATAAATATATATATGAGCAGCATATCTTCATTGAAATATGTTTCATTGAATAATATAGACATATTATGTCTATTTATTTTTATACTGATTGTTTCCAGTTGTCTAATCAGTTTCTTGATATTCAAATGAAATTCATCAAGGAAGGCACTATATCTGTCTATACTTCTGAGATGAGATATTGTAAGTATTTACACTATTTACATTGTTCGGACTGTTGTCCTCATCTTCATTGCCATATTCATGATGTTCTGGTCGTTGTACACTCAGGCCTTCTTCAGGATCTGTCTATATTTCTGAGATGACGAATTGTAATTATTTACACTATTTACATTGTTCGGATTGTTGTCCTCATTGTCTTTGCCATATTCATAATGTTTCGGATGTTGTATGCTCCGGCCTTCTTCAGGATCTGTCTCTATTTCTGAAATGAGTTATTGTAATTATTTACACTATTTACATTGTTTCAACTGTTGTCCTTATCTTCTTTGCTGCTTTCACAAGGTTTTTCAATTTATTTTACTTTGTTATGCAGCATTCTAGATTTCAAAAATCAAAATAAACAGTTGAAACATTTTGAATTTATAGAAATACATTGACACATTCACTGACAATTTAACCCCTTGAAGATGGTCTCAGATGAGGTTGAAAGTACTTGGGAAAATAAAAAAATATTTGAGAGAAAATTATGGTATTTTTCTTAATCAATTTTCAAAGGCTACCAAGAAATTAATCTGTGAACTTTAAAGGATCTCAACCAAAATAAATCTACATGATATGTCTAAATTATTTCATCAAACCTGTTTGAATATATATATATATATATTGTGTGTATTTAGGCAGCATTCTTTCATTGGTGCATGTTTCATTAAATAATATAGACAAGTTTTGTCTATTTATTTGATGTAAATTCTTTTCATATCATCTGATAAGCTTAATAACATTATCATTAAAAGATGAAAGAAAATCACCATATTGATACATATTTTTTAATCCTATCTAAGCTTTCGGCTTACATAAGCCATTATCAAAGATGACAATTATATTACAATATATTAACCAATACACTGACAAACACCACAAACTCCCTTTCATGACACTTGACTCTACATTTGAATGATAACTCTAACATTTTTAGGCATTTAAAACAACATGCCTGGTCGCATACACAATTTTGGAAAATCCTCATTGAAAACACATCTATACTTAAACATGAAAACAATAAGGAAAAACTAAAAACTAAACAGTTGAAACCTAACTGGAACAAAATAAAATGAGGAAATGAAATCTCCACAAATATTCTTAAATTCCTATAATTGATAACAGAAGCCATTGGTTTATACCAATGGCTTCCCATACTTAATACTTCTGGTTTTCATTCTCACGTGGTCATGTGTGATGTCATGAGCTGCGATGTGATTTTTGCTTCCAGCGTCTCATATGCACGAGTTTGTCATTGCTTGGAAATCTTCCATGCAAACAAAAACAGACTATCATTGTTTTGTCCATGTATTGTTTAATATATTGTAATGTAATTGTATCTTTGATAATGGCTTGTGTAATCATAAAGCTTAGATAGGATTAAAAAATATGTATCAATATGGTGATTTTTTTTTTTCAATTTAATGATAATGTTATTAAGCTTATCAGACGATATGAAAGGAATTTACATAAAAAAATAGAAACACTTGTCTATATTATTTAATGAAACATGCATCTTTCTAAAATCTCTCTCTCTCTATATATATATATATATATATATATATATATATATATATATACATACATACAGACACACACACACACACACACACACACACACACACACACACACACAAAAAAATCCTTTTTTGTGATGAATGTTCTGTATACAAAAATCCTCCTTCTTTTGTTGCCTTAAATTTCACAAACAACTTGAATTGGATTGACCTTGTTTGGTAGGTATTTCTTGGTTTTCATGTCTCACCTGGTCTGGTTCTTGTAGGTGTCTTTCAAGGTTAGTGCATTTATTGTAATTTGATCTGCTAAACAAAGCATTTTTTTTTTCTTTAAATGTTTGTGTGATGAAATATCTGAAGTGAAACAAGCATGGTGTTTTGTATGTAGATGGCCATTTGCTATGTGAGAAGTGTGCATACATGAATGTAATCCTTATAATACCATCGGCTGATGAATATTCATGAGTTGGACATGTATTTAAGAACTGGTTTGAAGAGGCAGACAATTTGCTGCCAGTAGCTTGCAAGCTGCTGCATCTCTTTATCTCTCAGCTGTGAAATTTTGAGGCATACCTGATCCCAGAGATTTTAACCTTGCAGCAGCATCACCTTCACTGTGGTAAAGGGGAGGAGGTTGGGTTAATACTGATGCCAATATGACAGTGGTTATGGAGATGGGTCAATTTTTGGCCTTGGCCCATGTGTACACACATGGGCATCCTACGTTAAAATGACCATGTACACCCTAAGTGGGATGTATGTAACTAACTTTCTGCCAGGAACTGTTGAGAGAAGCTTGCAAATGGCTTTGGTTTATGGTGTTGGACATTAAGTTTTCTTTCCTCAGTGGTGAACCCATTTTTTAAGCGTGTCTTTTTCCATGTTTGTGCCACAGAATTGACTTGCTCGCAGGATCACTTTGGTCACAGGATTTTCTTCTTTTTTTTTTCTTTTTTTTTTCACATTGTTTATTAGTTTGATTTTTGAAAATTTATTGACAGTTATAAAATTTATTATAAAATGTTGCATGTTTTGTTTCCTCTCTCTTTTGATAGTATTTTGTGCAAAAATATTTTCACTATGAAACACTAATATCTTTATGGAAGGAAAAAAAAGTTCTTAAGTGAAAAAAATAAAATAAAAAAACTATAATTTCTCTTCAGGAAAAATTAGAATAACATATTTGAATCAAACTGATGTACTGAATTTTCTTGTGTATAATACAACTTAAGTTTAATGCGACCACGTGTTTCTGAAGCTAAAAACTGGGAATAGATTCAATCCTCAAGTATAATTGGGCACTGTGTTTCTGAAGCTAAAAACAGGGAATAAATGACATCCATAAGTATAATATGACCCTGCAGTTCAGCCTATATGAAAATTTTTTGAAAAGTTCTATCATATTATTCATTCAAATTTGCATGTCAAACATATTTCACTAAAATATTTTTCATGATATTAAAGAATAGAAATGAACTGAATGTTTAACCATTTTTTTTTAAAATCATTTCATCCCAAGCAAGGCAATAAAGCCTCTAAGATGCAAAGGGTGTTAGAGAATATGAAAAAAACTACTGTTAAGGAGGGGACAATAAAAGAACAAGAATTAAGAAGACAGAAGATAATGATTGACATTGCATTTAAATTGTGAAGATCAAAAGCAATAAAGCCACTAGGATGCAAAGGGTTACTGAATGTTAGAGAATATGAGAAAAACTACTATTAAGGAGAGAGGACAATAAAAGAACAAGAATTAAGACAGATGATAATTATTTGCATTACATTTAAATTTTTGAAGATCAAAGTTGACTTGGAAGCAAGAAGCTGGAAGAGTTTCACAAACGAGAAGTATGACAGAAGAAACTATTAGCATAGAACTTACATCTAGTTATTTCAACTATAAATTGATGAGACCTAGCTGCCAACCTAGTACTGTACTTAAGTTCATAAAGTCTATGTCCCTTAGAGGAAAGATCATCAGAACAATTACCATGGAAGTATTTATAGAAAAGGCACAAGGAAGTTAATTAATAGTGGGGGAAGTGAACTACAAAAAATAGATGCCAGGTTAGGAAACAATAACATTAAAGATTCATCTTTGATTTTATCAAGGATTCTGAATGTATAGCAGCAGCTTCAGAGCATATGTGGTAGTAATATTCAAAGCCTATGGACAAATGGTAGACTTATTGCCACCAATCTAGTACATTTTGTTTTAAATTAACATCTTTTTGGGTATCATAGAGGAAAATTCATCAGAATAATTACGATGAAAGTATTTATAGAAAAGGCACAAAAGACCAATATATTTTTTACATATTCTATTGCTTGTAATTTAAATAATGTTTGATTTTTCTATTTGAATTCATTTAGTTGCACAGTATTTTAAATATTTTTACATTCATGTAAATTATCATATTTAAAATCACAAGTACCAGTATACACTGTTTATATACTGATATATGTCAGTGTTATTTATGTATATATTTTGTCCATATAGTGATATATGTCAATGTTGTTCATATAGTGATATATGTCAATGTTGTTCATATAGTGATATATGTCAGTGTTGTTTATGTATCTATTTTGTTTATATAGTGATATGTCAGTGTTGTTCATATAGTGATATATGTCAGTGTTGTTTATGTATCTATTTTGTTTATATAGTGATATGTCAGTGTTGTTCATATAGTGATATATGTCAGTGTTGTTTATGTATCTATTTTGTTTATATAGTGATATGTCAGTGTTGTTCATATAGTGATGTATGTCAGTGTTGTTCATATAGTGATATATGTCAGTGTTGTTCATATAGTGATATATGTCAGTGTTGTTCATATAGTGATATATGTCAGTGTTGTTCATATAGTGATATATGTCAGTGTTGTTCATATAGTGATATGTCAGTGTTGTTTATGTGTCAGTGTTGTTCATATAGTGATATGTGTCAGTGTTGTTCATATAGTGATATGTGTCAGTGTTGTTCATATAGTGATATGTGTCAGTGTTGTTCATATAGTGATATATGTCAAATATTGATATGAAAGTGTTGTTCATATTAAATATATGTATTATATGTTTATGTCAGTGTTGTTCATAAATAGTGATAATGTTCAGTGTTGTTTATATAGTGATATGTGTCAGTGTTGTTCATATAGTGATATGTCATGTTTTTTGTTTATATAGTATGTTTTATCTATTTTTTCATTTATTTTGTTTATATAGTGATGTGTATCTATTTTGTTTATATAGTGATGTGTATCTATTTTGTTTATATAGTGATGTGTATCTATTTTGTTTATATAGTGATGTATGTCAGTGTTGTTTATGTATATATTTTGTTTATATAGTGATATATGTCAGTGTTGTTTATGTATATATTTTGTTTATATAGTGATATATGTCAGTGTTGTTTATGTATCTATTTTGTATTGTTTTATTTTTCTTGAATTGTTTGAAGTTTTCAAACTGGATACTTTGAGTAAACAAATGGAGGAATATGAAACTACAACCTCACGGGATTGGAATTTAGGCTGGGATGAAGGCATAATATCTGTTCTCACCTTATTTTAGATCTGAGATGGCACTCAGTTCTGGAGATTCCAATGCTACAGCAGCACCTCCCTCATTCCCCTAAAAGAGTTTGGGTTAATGTAATATTGATCTCAAAATGACAGTGGTCATGGGGAGTGGACAATTTTTGTCCCTGGTCACGTTCATATTTATGTGTGTGGGCACCCCACATTAAAACCATCATTGTGTCATAACTTGCCTTGCTGGGGAGGTGAATAAATACCCCATTTTTAAAGTGAAAAAAGGTACATAATTTGTACAATAGTTAGGCTTTTGTTGTAACATTAATGTTATCAAAACATGATAGATCTTGTGTATTGCCTTTATTTATTTTTTTTTTTTTTTTCAAATCAATTTTGGTGAATTTCCTGGAGTTGAGACAAAAGACGTTTGTTAAATTGCTGATTCCCAAAGAACAAATAGCATGGATGACATATTCAACTCCCTTAAAAATAAACAATTGTTTCAACACCTGCCTGTTCTGCATTGTTAACTGTCTAGTCTGCTGAATACATTTGTAATCTTGCTGTTTCAAATAAGAGGTTTTTTAAGCTGAGTAAAAATTTCTGAAAAACGTGTATTTGTATACAATACAAACCCCATTTTTTTGCTTTTAATTTTCATTCAAAATTTCTTGTGTTCTACACAAGAAAATAAAGTAGATTTGACGAAAGACATTTGGTAACAAAATGACAAAGAGTATACTGAATTAAAATCACAGTATATTTAGATTTTACAAGGCTACTTATCTGGAACATTCACCAAAGACTGAATTCTTGCAGATACAGTATTTTAACCATTATAGATAATTAATTTTTTTAATAATCTGGCACAATGTTACAAGTTTGAACAATACCTGATATTCCTTGTTGATCATCCATTTGCATTTGATCAGATTTGACGTTGCTTAACATTTGATTATTACTTAAACTTTATTATCTATTGTACTGAATGCATTTGCAATTGTACTGTTTCAAATAGATTTCCGCCCTGGGTATGACTTTATAAACTAATAGATTTTTGGGTAAGACAATAAATTACATCCAACAGCAAGGTTTCTGATTAGGTTTTGAGGAGCGTTTTTTTATCTATTAATTGTTGGTGTTCCCAGGTTCCCCCTGACCTGTTGTATGGTAGTACCTGTTAGGGGTCCCAGCTATGGATAAATAGTTTCTTTTCCAAACTATGAAAGTGTAAAATAGGTTTTAATACCAAAAATTGTTAAAAAATTATTACATACAATACATTATTACTAGCTATACATTTTTGAAAAAAAAGTGCCAACTATAAATTAAAAAAAAACATTACCAGCTATAGATTAAAAAAAAACATTACCAGCTATAGATAAAAAAAAGATTACCAGCTATAGATTAAAAAAAACAAATTGCCAGCTATAGATTAAAAATAAAAAAAATTACCAGCTATAGATTAAAAAAAAAATTACCAGCTATAGATTAAAAAAAATTTAAGTTATAGATTAAAAAAAACAAATTACCAGCTATAGATTAAAAAAAACAAATTACCAGCTATAGATTAAAAAAAACAAATTACCAGCTATAGATTAAAAAAAACAAATTACCAGCTATAGATTAAAAAAAAAAAAAAATTACCAGCAAAACATTTTTGAAAAAAAAAAAAACCTGCAAAAAAAATCTTGTCAGCATTAAATAACCCATTAAAAATCTTGTCAGCATTAAATAACCCATTAAAAATCTTGTCAGCATTAAATAACCCATTCTGGTTGATATGCTGTAAAATAAACAAACAAATCAAACAGATTTTTTATGCTGATTAAACATTTTTGAAAAAGTAGACCTGTGTTTAAAAAAAAAAATTTGCTGTTTTGATTTTAATTTCCATTCAAAATTTCTCGTATTATACACAAGAAAATATAGTATGAATTTGTGATTCTTAACAATCAAATGTCGATCAGGATGTTCATCGGAAGTTGTTGTTTGATGGAATTTTCATTTTCTTCTGGAGTGAATATACAAAGACTGGATATATTGACCTCAACAAATGCTGTTTAGTCAAAATTAATCAGTTGAAAATTTAAAATAATTACATGGTTTTATTCTTTTTTAATGTAATTTATGCTTGGCAATATACTTTTCCCACATTTTACCTCTGATAAACGCAGCTCATGTTTGTGGTGTATGTGTTAAAAATAGACTGGACAAGTTTTTTGGCTTTTTTTTTTTTTTAAATCTTTTCTTCTCAAGCAAGATGATGAAGCGACTAAGAAGCAAAGGGTTATGGGAGTGAAAGAAAATGAGAAAACTTCAGAAGGAACTGAAAACCTAATCCTAAACAGGAAATGAAGGTGTTATAGTGGAACACACCTATTCTATAGTTAATAGACTCTCCCACCTATAATAAGTAGGAGTAGTAAGAGTAAAGAGTAAGTCGCAAAGTCGCTCAGGGAGTTGGTCAGTGAGTCGATGTCGGACGACCGTTAGTCGGATACTAAAGTATCAGCGACCACAACTAGATTTCTCTGCATCATTACCTATTATATCAAGTTCCTAACATTTTGTACGTCGAACCTATTTTAGGACCGACTTAGTACCAAATACAAGCCTCCACTATGAAATTACTCCATAACAGAAGGATAAACCTCTAATCCTGTTTAATAGACAAGGAAGGAGTGTGAACCAGGTGATAGGCAAACCTATCTACTCCTATTTAAAAAAAAAAAAAAATTAAAAAGTTGTAAAGATTTTGGCATTGATTTTTATTCCTGATAGCACAAGGTTACCTTGCTAATATTGTTAAAGGAAATTTTTGTATTTAATGACAATGAAAAGTGTCAAGTTATTTTATGTGTATCTAATGTGAATGATTGTTTTTATTAGGCAATTTCCTTAGGGTGTGAAATTTTACATAGTACATATAAATTTCGTTCCTGACATGCAATATTTACTGTAGTTTTGTGATGTTCCATTTTCATTTCAAAAGTTGTTCAGAATATTGATCCCCTAACCTTGCTAAAAAACAAATGTGGCCCCCTGCTTACTGTACCTCGATGTTTCTTTTTGACTCCTGAACCAACCAGACCTATGTTGGTCATTTTGAATCTCAGCCCAACCAGTCACATGTCTACTAAAAAAAAAAAACAACATTCATATATCTACCATTTTGACTCTTGGCCCAACTTGTCCCATGTCTACCATTTTGACTCTTGGCCCAACTTGTCCCATGTCTACCATTTTGACTCTTGGCCCAACTTGTCCCATGTCTACCATTTTGACTCTTGGCCCAGTTTTGTCCCATGATTAAACCATTTTGACTCTTGGCCCAACTTGTCCCATGTCTACCATTTTCAACTCTGGGCCCAACTTGTCCCATGTCTACCATTTTTGACTCTTGGCCCAACTTGTCCCATCTCTATATTTTGACTCTTGGCCCCAACATGTCCCATCTTTTCCCATCTCACCATTTAAACTCTTAAGAAATGGATTTTCATGTCTATCATTTTGACTGTCAGGCCAAATCCAAAGAAGGATTTGCAATGTAATCGGTCCTGACTTCACATCTCATAGACATGATGTGGCTTCTCACTGTCTTTCCTACAAATATTTTCATGGCTGCTGTTCTGATGAGCTATCTTCCCTAATGCCCCAACTACACAAATTTAAGCATGCTACTAGATTGGCATTTAGGTCCCACCCTTTTACTGTTGAAATAGTTAAATGCAGCCACCACTTTTACTAAAGCAGTTGCTTTGCTTGCACTTCCTGACAGTGAAACTCCCTTCCTCTTTTTTGTGTCTCTGATAAGTACAATCTGCAAAAATTTAAATGCAACATCAATTGCCATTTTTTTGTTGCCATGATCCCTGTTCTTCTTTTATCCTTTCCTCAGTCCCCTCTATAGACAGTCTTTTCTCTCACTTTCAACCCCATGTGTCCTAGTGGCTCTCCTGATTGCTTGGGGTGAAATGTTTAAAAAGAAATAAAAAAACATATATGTGTCTATCTGATGCCGTTTCCAAATGTACAATTCATATGGAAAGAGAAATATCTCTTTTGGTAGAGTAACCTTGGCATTCCCTTTTTTTCGCTAAGCATAGAAATTCACACTGTACCCAAAGCATCATGAGTACAATAAGCCAAATAAGCCTCTCTCCTTATCAAGATAAACTGCTTTAAACAACTGTTGGAGATAAAATTGACACAATTTTGTTTACTTCAGAAATACTGGAATTTAGAACTTTGAAATTTTTTTATTTTAATTTTTGCATGTTCTGTTTGTTTATTTAGTCAAAGCTTGGAAACCTGGACACTTCATTTGATGTGGATTGGGATAACAAAGTGTCTCCTGGTAAACAGCAGCAGTTTGTGGTTGTTGGCCGTAATGTGGAACAGTGGTCGTCCTGTGTTGACCACTACGATGGTAGAGACTGCCCAGACGACAGTCCTTCAAGTCACACCAGTAGAGGTAAGAGAATAGTCTTTATTATTTATTTAGAGGGTAAGTGAATGATTTTGCTGCAAAAATGGCCTGGGCCAGTGATTTTGCTGCAAAGATGACCTGGGCCAGTGATTTTGCTGCAAAGATGACCTGGGCCAGTGATTTTGCTGCAAAGATGACCTGGGCCAGTGATTTTGCTGCAAAGATGACCTGGCCAGTGATTTTGTAAAAAAGATGACCTGGGCCAGTGATTTTTTTAGAAAAAGATGATAATTAAAAAAAGGGATTTTGCTGCAACCAAGATGACCTGGGCCAGGGATTTTGCTGCTAAAATGGCCGCAGTTGGTGACTTTGCTGCAAAAATGCCTCAGGCTGGTGACTTTGCTGAAAAAATGGCTCCTTATAGTGACTTTGCTCTGAAAATTATCCTGGCCAGTGACTTTACTGCAAACCAGATGTGTCAAATTTAATAAACTTTCATACCTTAAAAATATCTTTTGTCTTTTCAGTGTCTCATAGAGAACTACGATTCAGTCCCTACCTTCCGAGTGGTTCCAGTACTAACCTTGAGAATAGTCCCACAGATAAATACCACACCCTGTTTGTTCCGAGACAGCATCTCTTGCTTCTGTTGATCAATGATAAAACGGTAAGTTTCCATTTTAATTTTGTTAAACAACTCTTCTGCAATGATTGATATGTGGCTGATGGAACGGATATTGGCATTGAATGTGGAATCCGTGAACAAAGTGGAAATTCTAGGTTGCATTCAGTTTTGCACTAATGTTTTGGGAAAAGCACGCATCCATTTCTATGCTCTCACTAGCTAGCACTTAAGTAGCAAGGTAGACTGGGCTCTCTAGCCGTGTGTGGCAACCAGTGTAAGAGAAAGAAAATTTAAAACCATGGAGTAGTCAGTGGAAATCCATTCTATTTTCTTTTCCAAGAAGTTATGGCAGTTTACAGATAATAAAGAAAAGGAAATCGTGGAGAGCCTATATCCTAAAGGGACATGAAACCTAACAAAAATGATGATTCATTAACAATCAAATATGTGTTAAAATTTCAAGAGTGCAAATGGAAAAATTGTTATGAATTCAAACAAACTATAATTTGGTGGTACATGTGAAAATGCCATTGAACATTTTTCGTTTACGCTGTTCAACTGAAAACATTGCTGCATTGCACAAGAATGTGGTAAAAATCCAGACCCCTCTATTCGTCAACGTAGGAATTGAATCTCTCCACAACAACGTTACATCGTTTCCAATTGCACTCTTGGTTGGTCGATTATGTTGACCAAAAAAATCGTGAAGTGCATGAAATGCATTTCTGTTTGAACGTCCGTTTTTGTAATAGGCTTTGATAACTTTAACATGTTCTTTGATTGTTAATCTTTCCATGGTTGAAATTGCCAAAGACATAATTTGTTAAATCTGAAAGAAAAAGAAAAAAATCATTAGATGCTTAAACTTAATTCACATTTAAAATTGGATAAGTTATTGAACACCTTATTTATATATATATATATATATATATATATATATATATATATATATATAAATTTAAAAGTAACGAAAAATCTTAGTAATCCGTATGGATAATCCCAAGGAGGATGAAATTGAGAGCTCAATGTTAAGTCAGAGCAAATAATTTTTTAATTTAAAGAAAAAACAGTTATTTTTAGGCTCCATTTGTTATAAGTGATTTCAACAGAATTTTATTTTTCTTCTGGATCTTCAGATTTAATTTTCAAAAGGTAAAATGCAAAAATGAATTAAAATTTGTTAAAATTTTGTAAAGAAGTATAAAGCTTATAAAGAAGTTACAGAAGGTGGTGAGAGTGTTTTATTGATGTCAACTTATATAATCAATAAATGCCCGTCAGAAGTGAAAATTTTAAATTCTTTTTCGTTTTGCCTTTTGAAAGTAAATAAATGAATCCAGAGAAAAATTTTGTCTGAAATAAATCTGTTTTTACAAATGGAGCTTCAAAATATATTTTTCCTAAAATATATATATATATATATATATATTATATATATATATTATATATTTTATTATATTTAAAAAAAAAAAAGAAAATAAATTATGAAAAATATTATTTAACGATATAAAGCACTGTTTTTTTAAAAATAAAAATAATTGCTAAGAACACCGGATTATAAATCTTACTTTTCTTTCTTATTTTAATATATATATATATATATATATATATATAATAATGGACTCTCTCCCGTCGGTTTATATTATAAGAGGTTATAATAAAAACATTTTGCAATCGCTACACAAAAGCTTTCATGTTTCAATATTATAATTGTACTTCCTCAGGTGATGGTATATAACTAGTTATAAAATGATTTCTTAGGGAAATTTAAAAACAAATCGTTCACTCTTTTCCTAAAGTTAAAGTGGGGGGGGCATAAAATAGAAATTAAAAATATATTTATGGGTATGTCTCGATTAACCACTTAAGTGTCAGATCTACACTAAATAGAAAAATAAGGTCAGAGGGTGGAGGTGGGTGAGTTACTATTTCTTCAAGTCGTGATAATCCGACATATAGACATGGCACCATTGACAATTGTGGAGAATATGACAGCGACAAATGTATCGTGATTGTAGCCAGATATGACAAGTTCCATTTGTGTTGTGACCAAGTAATTGGTTAAGGAATAACAGGTTGCAGATAAATAGTGTATTGAACAGTAAATACATCAAAAGTGTTTTACACGACTTGGGAGTGTGTGTCGGTTGACCAGCGTTTAGTCTATATCACCGTTCCCCTGAGGCCTACTTCTCCTACTAACTTTATAGTAAGTAACTTTTTATCCACAATAGCCTCATTAGAGGGAAGACACCACAACAATTTGTTTAAGGTAGTTGGTAGGTTAAAAAAAAGTACTTATTACCATTTTTTAAGGCCATAGTTTATTAGTATATAATGGTCCGCTCTTTACAGATAATTACTTTTTATTGCTAAGTATTACCATCTATTTAGTATTATTAATATCATATATAGATATTCCAAATTTTGAATTTTATCTACAGGCCCTTTTAAGAAGCTTTCTGAATATAAAAAATTTTAAAAACATTTCTTCTGTTAACTTGACATCTGATTACCCTACCACCTCCCTTAAAAATGTTTTTATTTAACCTCTTATAATAAAAATATAATAATAATATTTTGCTCTACTTTGTATTGAGCACATTTTTTTAAAAAAGTAAATGCTTCAAACTGTGGATTTTTAATCCATTTGCACTTTCTCTCATTTGAAAATATATATATATATATATATATATATATATATATATATATATATATATAGATAATATTAGTGGTATTATATATACACATACATATGCAAAATATATGAATATATATATATAGGTACATACACATATATATTCAAAAAGAAAAAAAATTCCAAAAGGATAGAATCCAGGTAGAACTCAATGTCCAGGACAGTGTTTAAGCCTTTATATATATATATATATATATATATATATATATATATATTTATAATAAAATAAAATGCTTAAATATTTTTTAAAAAAAAGTAAATGTATTTTAAAATTTTTAATCCATTTGTACTTTATCTCATTTGAATATATATATATATATATATATATATATATATATATATATATATATATATATTATATATATATATATATTTTATATATATATTTTTATATATATATATATTTTATATATATATTTTATATATAAAATTAAATGCTTGCATATTTATGTCTTTAATGCAGATGACATTTTACTCATACAATGTTGCTGGGGACATGACGTCTGGCTTCAAAAAGCTTCTTAGAAACATGGTACATTGGCAGAATGCCCGAGCTCATGTCTTGGATTGTGTTGTTGTACAGAAAATGGGTTTGTATCACCACCAGCCATTTGGAGAATCACTACCCATCAAGGTAATTTGGTAATATCATTCTGTTCCCCCGAAAATAAAACAAGCATACTTGATCAAATTTACTCTTCTATGCATTGATAAGATTAAGTGAAGTCCACCTGTATTAGATAATAGACAGAAAGTATCTCCTGGCAAAAATACTACCTCCATCTCATAATACAATTTAAACACAAAGTCCGTGCCATTTTTAATTTATTAGAAAAAAAAAGGTATACAGCAAACTTGACATACCGTTAGTCGTCAAAATAATCCCCATCAACGTTCAGATCTATTTGCCAATGTGCCTCCAACTATGCAATGCCCTAGCGGTAAAAATCAAGTGTCTTGGATGTAAAGAAGTCTGTGAGTGCCTGCCAAAAGTCAACCTCATTTGTAAAAGATTTCCCATAAAGATGGTTATCCAGGGAATGGAAGAGGTGGTAATTTGTTGGCACAAGGTCAGGTGGAGTAAGATGGATGGCACAGTGTCTCCCAGCCAAGTCACCGTATGGTATCCCTGGACATTCACACCACATGAGGCCTGACATTAACATTGAAGAATAGTACACTGTTGTGATTACTATCTCTATCCCATAATAGTTGGTACATTTGCCTAGTCTTCTATGGATTATTAGCAACACTGATTAATAGATATTAATACATCTATCTCAGAATAGTTGGTACATTGGCCTAGTTTTCTTTTGATTATTGACAACACTTATCAATAAATATTACTAGCTCTGTCCCATAATAATTGGTAGATTTACCTAGTCTTCTATGGATTATTGGCAACACTGATTAATAGATATTAAAACATCTATCTCAAAATAGTTGGTACATTGGCCTAGTTTTCTTTTGATTATTGACAATTATCAACAAATATTACTAGCTCTGTCCCATAATAATTGGTACATTTGCCTAGTCTTCTATGGATTATTGGCAACACTGATTAATAGATATTAATACCTCTGTCCAATAATACATGGTACATTTTCCTTTTAATTATTAATCATGCTAATAAATGTTTAGCAAACATGGACAAATGTGGCAGCAATAAGACTGAGTATCAAAGGGTCATTTTTTTCCCATGATGCCTCTGTTATAACTACTTTCACTCTTTGGCAATGTATATTCTTTCACTCTTTGGCAATGTATATTCTTTCACTTTTTGGCAATATATATTCTTTTAAAAATGGATTATTATCTCCATTATTATCTCAAAAGTAAATGATTCCAATGCAAAATATTTTCTGGCTTTAAGTAACCTGAAAAGGGTTGATATACCATAAAAAAATGAATTGTTCTTCCTAATGTAGTTGATTACAAATGAACACTTCATTATGGCTGTTCTGGCCCATTGCTGAGTAACTCTGAGATATATGCCATGAGCACAAGACCAGATATGGAAGCAATATTCAATGTACCGTCTCTCGATTAATGACTGTTACTATTTGTTTCTCTCACAGCAGCAAAATCCTTTCACACAATCCAATATGGATATCGACATGCTGGTGATGAAGACTTACCTTCCAAAGGATGTAACCAAACGTAACAACAGTATGATATCTGCAGGTATGCCTTACTGCCCACAAATGATGGGAATACTTCGGCCTTTTGATGAGATCTACCGGAACTTAAAGCCTGCTCAACCACTCCACCATTCACCTTACAATAACAAATATGATGTTGTTCTGCGGCATGGACAACAGGCACAAGAAATCAGAAACAATTACAGAAAAGGTACCAACAATTTATTTTCAACCACTGCTTCTTCAATTTTATTTTTGCATTTTTTAATTTTTAATATTAGAATTCATACAAGTCTCGAGAGCCACCCAAGGTAGAAGGTTGCTTTTAAAATGGTTATGATGAATGAGGTGTTTCATATGCATGAAAAAGAGGTGGCAGGAAGTGAATATTATGAAAATAAGGATGTTAGATAAGGATTGACCTTTGATGTTCTGAGGTCAAGATAGTAGTGTTGAGGGTACTTCCAAAATATTTATGATCAATGATACGAAGGATAGATAACAATTGATCTTTGACATCAGGAGCTTAAGAGTTTTGTGTCCATGGAAGCACCCCCATGCAGGTGCTTGTTCTAGAAAATGGCAGTTATATATATATATATATATATATATATATATATAAGGAAAAGCTCAATACATCATTAACGAGTTTGGTAATAATTTATTTCACACAGACAACTGCCTCATCAGGCCGGAGTTATAAAATGGTTTAAATCATTCAGACAAATTATTAAAGATTGCAAAAGGAAATGAATAAAAGATTTGACCTAGAAAAATCCTTGAAAGGATAAGAGGAAGTAGGGGGGTTGGGTGGGGGTGTAGAAGTTCGGAAGAAAAAACAGTGTCAACCCAATGAGCAGGGCTGGTAGAGAGAATACAAAGTTGCAGCAAGTGAAATACATTGAAAATAAATCAAATTTATATCCTCATCATCTAAACTGAAAAAAAATTATATATATATATATATGTGTGTGTGTGTGTGTGTAAAAGAAAAAAGTGAAAAGGTAAAATATTTTGCACACACACATATATATATATATATATATATATATATATACACACACACACATACATATATGCATATACACAGCCATATATATATATATATATATATATATATATATATATATATATATATTGTGATGATATAATTAACTTCCCCATTCACGATAATGGACGGACTGGTTGCCGATTAAGTAATGACCACAGCGGACAGTGAAAAGGGTCTTCGTTTGTTAACACCTATTGAGGTTAGCTTACCCTGACTCTCTCTCTGTATTTTGACATACCTACATCCGATTATAAAATTATTATTGAAAAACCAACACTCGGGTTTACTTTGTTTATTATATCTTGCACGAGATATAACAATATATATATAATTGGTATGTAATGTTTCACAGTAGATATAAAAATAGGTACAAGTGTTTACCCACTGTTCAACTGGTGGCTGGGCATTAAGTCATTTTTCTCTACCACCGGTAAAGCGGTGGTCAGGGCTCAAAGGATTAAATTACTTCCAACTCAAGAAAATCTGAAAATCCATGAAACAAATAGATGTAAAATAAATGTAAAAGTATACAGAACAATTGAAGAATCCAAACAATATGGAATATGATCCATAAAATTGCTGGAAAAAATAAAAGCACCATTATGACATTTTTGTCAAAAGAGAATATTGCAAATTTATGAGCACAAATCTTTTCTCAAAATTCTTCCTCAAAAAATTCTAGTAAGCTATTTCAGAATATCAAAACAAAAGAAGAGAAGAAAAAATTAAATTTCTGTTCTAGCAATAATGAAAATTACAACCAGGCTCTTACTTTACCAGAATTACTAGAGTCTATCAGAAAATCACACAATACAGCAGTTGGCCCAGATAAAATTCACTATGAATTCTTAAAAAAAAAAAAAAACTTACAAAATGTTTCCTTGAATTACTTACTCAAAATTTTCAACAACATATGGGTCAATGGTAATATTCCCAGTTACTGGAAAAAAGCTACCATACCGTCCTGGGTATGATGATAAACTACATCCATGTCCAGGGTAAGACAATAAACTACGTCCAACAGCAAGGCCTCTGATCAGAAGGCTTTGAGGAGCATGGAACCACCTCTTAATTGCCGGTGTTCCTAGGTCCCCCCTGAGAGGGAAGTTTTAATTTTCAAAAAGGAAAGAAAAAAGGGGGAGAAAGACAGATTTCAATATAAGGTTTTTTAAAGGGACGAGAAAGAGAGATAGACATGGGGTGGGGAAAGGAAGGAAAGTGAGATGAGGAAAGAGGGAATTAAGCAAGTTGACAGGGTGACCCAGAATATATATATATATATATATATATATATATACACAAATATATTTACCAATAATCAAATCAATCTCGAAGGAAAAAAGGTTTTAAAAAAAGAAAGAACTAGAAACATGAAAGTCTGTCGAAAAAAATCGCACAGATACAGGTTCAAAGCCCAAAGAAAAAACCCCGACATGAGTAAACAACTAACTAAAAAGAGCTCCATGCAACCGTAGAGCAGACTTAGTCAAACTTAGTGAGCCAGACAAACCTACCCAGGTTTCACCTAATGGATCATCAGGAGCTGGCTTTCCTGACGATCTTCTTAGGTGAAACCTGGGTAGGTGGTTCACTAGGTTTTATATATATATATATATATATATATATATATATATATATATATATATTGTTTATGTGACTTTTTTTTTAATTTGAACACTCGGGTTTTGTTTGTTCTCAATATAGATTCATGTGTCTTTATTTTTGGCCTTTTTTCTTTTCAGACATGGACAAAGTGTTAAAACTTCGAGAATTACATTCCATGTGGTTCAGTAAGAACTTTGCATCCATTTCAGTAAGAAGACAATTTTCACTTTTTTTGCCTTTTTTGGGGTCTCCTTTGTTAACACTTCAGCTGATGTAGGCATACATCTTTACAAACTTACATTGCTTGTTGTTTATATATATATATATATATATATATATATATATATATATATATATAAATTTCCAAAATGCTCTGACATATCATTAAAAAACTTACAGTGCCTGCTGTTGACACACATACACTTATATATATATATACACCAACACATTTCCTAGGTATACTTATATATCTTTACAAAAAGTAACCATTCAAATAGCATTGGAAAACAGAAACTTTGTTTTGAATTGACAGGCTATTTTCTGCTTAAAATACTGGAAGTAAACATTGTGAAGTGTTATTTTAAGCACCCCTCTCAAGGCGACAGAATGTGCCTGCAGCTACAGGGGAGAAAACTTGTACAGTGACATCATGCGACTACAACATAGTAAAGGTTGAAACAGAAAAATTTTCTTAGCTGTAAAGAAAATTGTACTGAACTGTTACGTAATATCAGTCCTCCTATATGGCAGTGAAAGCTGGGCAATCTCCTCACATATGAAGAAGAGACTTGAAACAAGAGAAACAAAAAAAAGTATACTGAACTGTTAGGTAATATCAGTCCTCCTATATGGCAGTGAATGCTGGACAATCTCCTCACAGATGAAGAGGAGACTTGAAGCAACAAAAATATGCTTCTCCAGAAGGATGCTGAAAATTCCATGGACTAAACATGTGAGCAAAGACAGTTTTAGTGAAAATGGAAACAAAAAGGACACATTCTTAAGGTCAGAAAGAGACAGTTGAAATTTTTAGGGCACATAATGAAGAAAGAGGGGTTGGAAAATTTGATACTCACAGGACAGAATGTAAACAAAAAGGATAGAGAAAAACAACACGCAATCTACCTAGTAAGTTTCTGTAAATAGATGACAGAACAGGGTTTAGGAGAGATTAAGATAAAATATAAAATTCTGTTCTGCCGTCCATTTCCTCAGACTCGCTAGGTAGGTTACGCATTGTGCAGGAAATTGTAGAGAGCCATAAACACCAACATCCTGAAAGGATACAGATGACGACTAGCAGTAGAGCCCGGGGGATGTGACAGTAAGAGATAGATCAAGTATTGACAATCATAAAGACTGAAAAATAAAATTGACAAAGATTATTGTTTAAGGTTGATGGACACGCATGTCTTAATTAGTTTTTTTGTTTTGTTTTTTTACAGATTGGTCAAACCCAAACTCAAACAAAAACATTCTTTTCAATCATTATGAGTCTATCGATTGAATAGAATTTTATTATAAACAATTGTCTTGTAAATGGAATTTTTAAAGCATTCTGAATGTAAAAATAAAGAAAAAAGTGTGCAAGACAATAAGAAACACTACCTGCCAAAAAAAAAGTGAAGTTTTGTTGAAATCGGTTGAAAAATGTAGGAAATCCGATCCCATATATAAATGAACACACACATACAAACAACCTGGGTTTTATAATAAGTATAACTCGATATGAGTTGTCTCCGTTTCATTCATTTCAGTGATGCCTCTTAATTGTGTTTTCAAATTGATTTAGTGCAAAAACAATTGTGTTTTTCCAATTTTTGGAACTGTCAGAACCACCGCAAGGTAATTTTATGCAGTCCTGTGAAGTTTTGTTAAAATCGGTTGAAAAATGTAGGAAATATGATCCAATATATAAACGAATAAACACACACAACCTGGGTTTTATAATAAGTATGATGACAATTCAGACCACAGCAGTGTTGGAGTTTGCAATCATAGTGTGAAAGGCGCTGCTGATTTGAGAAAACTTGCTGTCACTTATTCTTCAGCAATAATCACTTGGCATCTGGTGTGAATGTGCACAAATTCATCAAATACAATAATGAGGAAAGATTAAGACAATTTAAACCACAGCAGTGATGGGGTCTGCAATCATAGTGTGAAAGGCGCTTGGGATTTGAGAAGATTTGTTATCACTTACTCTTCAGAAATAATTACCTGACATCTGGTATAAACGTGAAAATTTATAAGATATCATAGAAAGCAATCACCATTTATCAAGACTGAAAGAGAAATTGATGTTACTTAATTCTTGAACATTTTATGTCATAAAATAATGTTCCTTTTTAATTTATTTTCATGCATTACAGGAAGACATCATTCATCTGCTGAAGCAGTCCTCTCGGCTTCTTCATTACTGTGCCACACCTCTTCTGTTCTCCCCAGCCTGGCGCCGGGAAGTGCTAAAGAGAGTGCCATCCAAGAAGCCTGAGCCAACACCTTCACCGGTCATCCAAGAAAAAACTGATGTGAAAGTAGTAAGTTCTTTATAATTGTCTAATTTAGCCAGTGAATCAACCAATGTTCGAGTGACTTGTCCTTTGAGCAGCTCTTTCACATAAACCTGCTCATCAAGGTCAGAGTATTTGATAGTTTATCAGACCATCTGATCCTGATGAGCAAAATGCTAGAGTTTTTCTTTTGTTTATACTAATATTCACTCAATACAAGCCCCAAGAGCCACTCAAAGTAGAGAGTTACTGTATGGCGCTGTATGAGTGTAAGAAAGGTCTAAGCAGGAAAGAAGACTGTTACTCCTACATTTGAAGAGGTCAACATTGTAGTGATTGGGAAAGCATCCTGCCAGAAGTCTATTCAACAAAGCAGCAGTTCTTTGGAAGAAGCTGACTGGGTGGAACTTCCTCCTTACTATTGGAATATGAAGGATATGGGGATGATTCACCTTTGAGTACGTGGCATAGTGAGTCCCAGTTGTAAAGGTCAGGGGTGGTTGGTTTAAGGAATGTAGCTTGTTAACTTACATGCCATGGAAGTAGCAATAGTGCAATGAGAGGCTTGCAACGTTTGACTTGTGGGAAAGGGGTTATAGGATGGAAAATAATTAATCACCCCCAAGTCCGTGTAGACACGTTTGAATATCATGACAGGTAAGTGAGGACTGGAAGTTGTTATATAAGAATAAAGTGTCACTGCCGACACTTGAGTTTGAACATAGATCTCCAGTGAGTAAACACAGGCAATCCCATTATTGAATTAAGTAGACTACATGACCATAAATGAAATGCATATATTGGAAGTAGCATGTGTCTAATTGATCGTCATTTCTAGTCTATCCTCTATTACTATTCGGATATGCACTTCTATTCTATTCTATTCTCTATTACTATACTGACCGCTATTCTTTACTTTATTCACTACACTATTTCTCTATTTGGATCACTATATGGACCAGTATTCGGGCGAGTATTATCAAGCAAGTACTATTAATGCAAGTGTTATTTGAAGGTATCTGACACCAGTATTGTTCAATGTCCTATTATAGCAGGGTCCCAGCTATAGGCAAATAGTTAACCCCGAAACTGAGGTAAAAAGCCTTATGAAAGTGTAAAAATAGGTTTTAATACCAGAAACACTTTGTAAAAAAATTATTACCAGAAATAGACTTTTGACAAAAGAAATATTACAAGGGAAAAAAGTTGTTGGCATTAAATGACCCATTGAGGTTGATATGCTGTAAACCAAAC
Organism: Acanthosepion pharaonis; assembly: GCA_903632075.3. Taxonomy (NCBI): domain Eukaryota; kingdom Metazoa; phylum Mollusca; class Cephalopoda; order Sepiida; family Sepiidae; genus Acanthosepion; species Acanthosepion pharaonis. Next base: position 428,037 of record CAHIKZ030001451.1, read on the forward strand.
TAAACTTTCCCTTAACATTATTTACATTCTTCGGACTATTGTCCTCATCTTTGTCACCATATTTATTACAACGTTTCGGCTGTTGTACGCTCGGCCTTCTTCAGGTGGTTGGAATGTCGAACTGAACCCTTTATATTGTTCATTGGGGTAGACTGTTCTAGTTCCACGTGCCATGTTTGATGGATGTCAGTTATCTCCTGTTAATTTCCCTCTAAAAGTTCTCCACTGCCTTAACCGGGTATTGAACTCTTTTTTGGGTCCTGTCACATTGTAATAAATATGGCGACAAAGATGAGGACAATAGTCCAAAGAATGTAAATAATGAAATGTAGACTTTCCATTAACAGTTGTACAAAAGTACTGTAATTCCCACTTTTCTTGAAACACACAAATTAATTTTTTTAGATAATTTTCTTTTTTTTATGAGATGGAGTAGAATTCAAAAATTTTAAGTCAAAATATTACAAAATTATGAATGTTTTCACTTTACATTTGTTCTTATTTAGTTGTCAAGTATAATCACATGATTAATCAGAAGTTAAAAATAGTCAAACAAAAAAAACCATTGAGATAGAATAAACAATCTACTCATAATAATTGAAAAAAAAATATCTCATTTTTTTAATAATTTGCATTAAACAAAATTCTCAATATACCATGGTTATAGAAACCTTTTGATGGCAGCCAGGATGCATGTAAAAGCTGCATGCAGCCAGCAGGCTGCAAGTTTGACACACCTGCATTACACACTCCTGAAGACTGACTTGTCAAAACTCCATGCAATTTGTTCTTATATCAATCAACACATCACAAACAACCAGAATACAACTATCAACATAATCCACAAATATTAATGGATAATACAAAAAACTCTACAACAATGATTCCCAATGTAGTGCATGTTAATATTTCAGTGGAGCATGCATAGGATGTGCACCCTTCTTTCTGATCTAAGACAAATTGATTTTCCAACATGGCTGATGCAGTGGATATTTCTGATATTTCAATGCAGTACCAAGAAGAACACTTGGAGATTCAAAATGATGAATCTGTTAAAACTTTATTCAATATAAAAAGGAGTTATGGCATGGCTTTGGGATGAGATAGTAACTGTGATGTGTGATGAAAGCAGATAGCCTAAACACTCATGCTTGCATCTATTAAGGTTAATTTCCGCCTAGCAACGGAATAAAGGTCACGTGGGAGTCTTATGACATTTTGGGAAGGCAGGAAAAAAAGGTTGACTGACCCAATTAAAAAGAAGGGACAAATGTCTAGAAAAAAGCTAGACAGGGACTGATGTAAGCTAGAATTATATACAAAACTTAAGACACATGACAGTCAGAGATTCACTTTGAGAATCAGTTGCTATCTCGACTTTGAAGAGGCAAGACCTGAATTGAAAGCGCTGATAGTTTATGAATGGAAAGATAAGATGCATTTGATAGTGATGGAACTTATCCAGTTCAACCCAGGCAACTCTGGACAAGAAATATAACAAGAAGTATTCCTGTTCGAGAACCCCAAATTGAAGACGCAGAGAACTTTATCAAACAGTGGTCTTAAAAATATTTTTGTTTATCAGTTGTCCAAATGACCTGGGAGAGATATCATCTCTCCACAGGTGTGAGAATGTATATATCTCATAAAAAAATATGAAAATTTTATAAACCCATTCGTCGGCTGGGGCATATGACAGTAAATTCCACCACCGTTGCAAGAAATTTGTTGTTACCATTTCCATCTTCATATTTAGCTGAATGTGGCTTTACTGCTGTAAATGATTTATATTTGAAGAAAAGAAATCGACTGGTTTATCACTAAACGAGGAGACCTGAGGCTTAAGCTGACTAAATTGGTGTCTAATATAAAATCTATCTGTAGCAGACATGATGCACAAGGATCTCACTGTAATTTTGTGACAAGCTCAAATTTCATTTTGCATTATTATTTCATGATTAAAATGATCAAAGTTATATTACAGAATAAGCTTTCATTCAAATATTTTATATTTTTGCCTTTCAGTTCTCTATTATATATTTTGAAACTGTTTTTTTAATTTAATTTTTTTTCCTTTCATGGACGCCATGACCTTTGGAGGCTTGTTTCAAAACCAAGTTAATGGCTTTTTAAGCTTCCTTCACGTTAACAGAAGTAAAATTTTGAATATGTAAGAATTAAATGTCACAGGGGAGCACCAAAATTTTAGAAATACCAAAGTGGGTCATGGCCCAAAATCAGTTTGGAACCACTGCTCTACAGCACCCATTGCAAGATACAAAATTCTCTAATATTATGCATAATAAACAGCCCACATTAAATATCATTCGCCACAGGAGATAGTATCTTGAAGTACAAATGATATTGTAGTGTCTTAATAAACCAAGCATCATCAGCAGCTCTGGAAGTATTAAAAAAAACAATGTGAATCCTTAAAGTAACTCTCTTCCAGGTTTTCCTTTCAAAATGTAGGACATGAACATTACACACTGAAGCAAAAAGGGCTGCAAATGCTTCACACTAAAACCCACCTACACAGGCAAATCATGCTCAAATACATTCGTTAATGTTTCCTTGTGTCTGCATTTTACTTTTAGGAAAAAAGATAACACTTCTCACCAGTTGGTCCTGGGTCACTTCCCATGCTGATCAATCCTGCCACTGGCCGACTCAGTTAAGTGCCTGTCGATCAGGATAATTTTGAACCTTAGCATTTACTCAATCTGCAAGGGTAGATTGTTTTTGTTCTTCGATATGAACAGGGGAATGTGAACAATCTATTTCCATAAATTAAGCAGTAAATAAAAGATTAAATTCCTTAAAGGTTACCTGGATTAATAGACATCTGAGGAAGACTGACAAGCAAAACAGCCGAAATATTATGATGATAATAACAAAGATGAGGACATTAGTCCTAATCTAAATAATATTCATAAGATGACAGTAGTTTTGAAAAAAAAGGATTTAAATTCAGAAGCTTGAACATGTTCTGCCCCAAATGATATTAACCTTGAACACCTTGACTAGTTAATTTCATATGTCATCTTGATGTTGTGTTATCAGTTTTTGTATGCCAGTAGAAAATGACGGAGATAGTGTGCCATTGTCACTATAGTCATCATGGGTTGTACTGGTTGTACCACTGCATTAGTCTTCACAGCTATCTTCAGGCCAAGACATCAAACTCTCGATTTCTCACTGAAAGTCGAGAGCTGTCTTTTCACCAGGTGAAATTTTTTTTTTTCTTTTCTGTTGCAATAACAAACCACATAGGGTCTGTTTCTCCTGCTATATATATATTAGCGATTTCATGTCTGACGATCACTAAAGCGTGAAACCCAGGGTCACAAACTCACATCTATCCAACCAAATATGTTAGCTCTATCTATGATATTGAAAAGATATTTATAATACTGTCAAGATATAATATATAAATAATTATACATATTATATTTATTTATATTTATATACACTTTTCACACACACACACACACACACACACACACATATATATATATATATATATATATATATATATATTTATGAGACAAACCTATTTTAGGTTTTTTTTTTAGGTTTCACCAAAATGGGATAGTCTATAAAAACTTGCCTTTTCTGTTTTCTAACTTTCCCTGACGATCCGTTTAGGTGAAACCTAGGTAGGTTTGTCTGGCTCACTAGGTGTATCTAGGTCTGCTCTACGGTTGTATTGAGCTCTTTTTTGTTAGTTAGTTGTTACTCGTATCGGGTTTTTTTTTTTGGGCTTCAGACCTGCATCTGTGCGATTTTTTTGTCGGCAGAAGTTCATGTTTGTAGCTCTTTTTTTTTTAAAACCTTTTTTTCCCTCGAGATTGATTTGATTAGCAAATCAAAAATTTGAGGGTTTTTCAAAACGAGTCTAGTTATATATATATATATATATATATATATATATATATATATATATATATATAGATCTTGATAAAATCAGCAATGTTATTGTTCCTGATCTGGCATCTCGGCTTCAGTCACTATCCCATAAAGTTGCCTCTCTTTGCCTTTTCTATAAATACTTTCATAATAACTGTTTGGATAAACTCTTCGCTATGGTACCTAGACTATGAATTTAAATACAGTACTAGACTGGTGATGAGTTCTCACCAATTTACAATCAAGTTGGCTAAATATAACCATAACTTCTATGCTAGCAGTTTCTTTTCTCGCACTTCTTGCTTATCGAACTCTTTTCTGGCTCTATGCTTTTCCAGTCAACTTTAATCTTCAAAAATGTAAATGCAATGTCAATAGCTTTCTGCTGTCCTCCTGATTACTCTTCTTTGGTTCACATGCCTTTTTCTGTTTTCTAATTCTTTAATATCCAGTAATCCTTTGTGTCTTAATGGCTTTACTGCCTTGCTTGTGGTGAACTCAATTAAAAAAAACGTATTGGGGTTTGTATTAGCCACTTTTTTTCTCCCAAGAAGGGAAATGTTGCCAACTACTTGTCAGTCATGGAGAGGGTACAGTGAGTGAAAGAACTTCTCTGCTCTAGCCTTTTTTCCAGATAATATGCTTGCTACCAAGCCAAAAACCTCACTGAAGAATTTTGGTGAGAGGAACTCCTTTTTTAGCAGGAAATTTCACCTTCTTGCTGAAGAAGGCCGAAGGGCACAATAGCCGAAACATTTTTGATAATAACAAAGATAAAGACATTAGTCCAAATGTAAAAATTGATAACTCCTCATACAAGGAACTGACAGGGGTAACTTTTAAATCAGCATTTACTTGCATTGTTCATATTTTTCTTTCTTTGTATTTCTTGAGACTTAATTTATTTTTGCAGAGATCTCGTCACAGTTCTGGAGCATCCATTGCTAGCCTACTGTCTAAAAGACATGACTCTTCCCAGGAAGGGAAGAAGAAGGACCGGCACTCCCAGGACTGTACTGACTCCCCCCAGCAGAGGCCAGCCTCATTAGACTCACCCCAAGAGGAAGAAGACTGGCATCGAGAAATTCGAAAGAAGTTTTTGCAACAATATATGCAACATTTGCAGTCTTTAGGATTTGTACAAATCCAGACAAGGCCGGCTTCTCCCAAAAGAATGTAAGTTGATCCTGTTTCCTCTGAGTCTAATTCTGCACTACTTGACCCAGGGATTGGACTGAAAATTACTATGTCCCTAAATTCAGAAACCAACACTTTAATCGATAAGGCTAAATCATACTATTGTAAAAATCATTTGGCCAGGGTATGTTCTTAGTTTAAAAATCAATTGGCTTAATGTATTTTTATATTAAATTAAAAATCATTTCCAATTCATTTGCATAGGGAAAATCATTGGCCAATGCATTTTCATAGTAAAAATCATTGGCCAATGCGTTTTCATAGTAAAAATCATTGGCCAATGCGTTTTCATAGTAAAAATCATTGGCCAATGCATTTTCATAGTAAAAATCATTTAATATTTTTATAATAAAATCATTGGCCAATGCATTTTCATATTAAAAATTAAACTAGCATTTTGGCATTATATGTTGACCGTGCTTGATTAAAAAAAATGTACGACTCATACAGCAATCGCTATCACTTGACTTAAAAATATTTTTACCCTTCCTTGCCTTTAAAGGAGTGCCCTTTGCCATGCTGATGTTGCTACATGCCTTACTTCCTGCCTATCTCACACTGCTAATTTTTTCTAAGCTCTATACTAAACATTAAATCTGTTACAAAAAAAGAACTAAACAAAATGAACACAAAACGATCAGCTTTTAAAAAAGGACTCGTAACTGAAAAAAACGAATGAAAAAAGAATGTTAACGACAAATACTTTTTCACACCCAACCCAGATCAGAATCAACGTTGAGTTAAAGCAAGCGAATGAGCCAATTGGAGTAAAGTGCCATGCAGATTTAAATTTTTCCCACTTGTGATGAATGCATCTATCGATTTTTTTTTGCATGCTAGCATGCTAGTTAACATTCGTGTCAGTCAGCTGTTGGCTCTCACACTGGCCAATAGAATCTTCTTGCCTATTCGTGGCAACCAGCTATAGGCTCTCACTCTGGCCAGTAGAAAATGGCCACAAACTACATGAAAACTGCCGTAGAAGCAAGAAAAAAATCAATTATTTCCACTATCGATGGGAGGTGGGAAATGCAAAGTCGGTCTTGGCCTTCCCACTAACTTGGAGCATGTGCATGTAAATTTTAGTGCAAATCTGTTGAAAATTGCGACCGTGCATTTGTTACACACATACACACATCCTGCCTTTTATAGATAGAGATCATTGGGCAATGCATTTTCATAGTAAAAATTATTTCCAATGCATTTTCATAGTAAAAATCGTTGGCCAGTGCATTTTCAAAGTAAATATCATTTCTAATGCATTTTCAAAGTAAAAATCAATGAAATATATTCAATACAACTAAGATAAGGATGATAGTCTGAACGTAAGTAATGGTAATTCCTCCTCTCGGAACTTCAAACAGAAATTGTGCTTGACTATACATTCATACTTGCTGAAGAATAAAGATCAACCTTCAGGTACAACATGCCAAGCCGCCCTCATGGTGAAACACATTTTAGCTGAATTTCCTTAGCCCTTGTAAGACATAAATACTCCAAGGAAACCAACATGAGAAAACTATTTCAAAAATACTGAAACTATCAATATAATATCCTACCTTAAAAAAAAATGGTTTATATTAACACAGATAACACCTACCATAGATCATCTACAAATTATAGCTTATGGCCATATCATGTTGACACACCATTTTCCATGCACTTGGGAATACAAGGTGTTGTAACCTTGGATGCGCAGGTGGTGTAATGGATAATTGCTTGGAATTGTTAATTGGAAAGCCAAATTCCAATTCCTGTTGGGTTCATTATATTCACTTACACACAAATAACCTTGGGAAAGGTATGAATACACCACTTCTCCCTCCAGCTATGGGTTAATTAGTAAGACTTGTATCACTAAACCACTGTTATCTCAAAAAAATTCTTACAATCTAAAACTATTTTTTGGCTTTAAGTAACCTGCAAAAGGTTGATAATCCGTAGAAAATGAATGAATGAAATAACCTTTAGCTACACAGGATTGTCTTGCAGATTTATTTACCTTCTTTAGAATATAAATGTATAGAAACTACCGTGATCACAAAGTGAGGGATCAGTTTATATATTGATTGTAATATTGAATTGATCCCTGATTTTATATCTACATTATAATTTGTTTATCAAATTCTGATTAGCTATGTATCCACCTCTTCCCCCATCAAAACGGAATCAACCGTAGTCTGAAGAATGGAGTCAATGCGGATGATCTTTTCCTCAGCTACATCATATGTGCTTCACCAAGGCTGCATACAGTTTTGAATTCAGAATTTTCCTTCTCTTAGATTGGTTGCAACCCAAGGCTATAGAATCCAGTCTCCTCCTCAGCAATTGGTTAATTTGTAAGACGTCTATCAGTAAACCATTATTATTGCAAAAAAAAAAAACTTATAATCTAAAAATATTTTCTGGCTTTAAATAACCTGTAATGGATTGATAAACTGTAGAAAACAAATCAGCATATACAATGTTTATAATTCAGCATTAAATGACCCATGGGTGTTGATGTGCCGCTAAACTAAAATGATTAAAGCAAATCAAATAAATTTCCATGACTGGTATCATCTTAACTATGATGTTTTATGCTACCTCTGTCCCATAATGATTGTTAGATTTTCATATGTATTTTATATGCCAAATGTACCAGTCCTTATGGGACAAAAGTAGTATAATTTTTTTTCATTTGACTATGAAATGTCGCTGTTCTGCCATCCGATTTTGTCTTATTGCTTATCTGACCTTGCGAGGTGGATTTTAAGTGTGAAATGTTCTTTTTGAATTCTTCAGTAATGGCCGAGGCAATTTGCGAAAGCTGGCATCTGAAGGTGGCCGGACTGTCCGAGATGAATGTGACCAAGGAAAGAAGGAAGTCTATGACATGCAAAAGACATTATCGGGTGGAATGATTTTGGTTGAACTCAACTTCTGTGATCAGCATTATTATGTGAAACTTTATGGCTATGATTGCTCACGGATGGGCGCAAATGTCAATTCTCAGGTAAGAAATTGGAGGTTGACAAATTGTTCTTTTCTCTCCTGACTTTAGAATAGATTTTTTTCTTTATTTTTAAAATTTTTTTCTTTATTGCTTTCTTCTTTTTATTTGTTTCTTCTTTCTCTTTCTTTCTTCCTTTTTACTTTCTCCTTTTTTTCGTCTTTTCTTTCTTTTGTCTTTCATCTTTTTTTTCCTTTCGTCTTTTTTCTTTTTCTTTTTTTTTCCTTTCTTTTACATTTTTCTGGTCTTGATAAAAAGGTGTTTTTTTTCTGCATGAAAAGGTACTTTTTCTTTTCCTTTCTCCTTTCTCTCCCTTTTCCTCTCTCCTTTCTCTCCCTTTTCCTCTCTCCTTTTCTCTCTCCCTTTTCCACTCTCCTTTTCTCTCTCCCTTTTCCACTCTCCTTTTCTCTCTCCCTTTTCCTCCTTTTTCTCTCTCTTTCCAATATCCTTTTTCTCTCTCCCTTTTCTCTAAACAGGAATCCTTTCCACTCTCCTTTTCTCTCTCCCTTTTCCACTCTCCTTTTCTCTCTCCCTTTTCTATTTTCTCTCCACCTTTCTAAATTTCCTCTCTATTTTTCTTTAGGTTTTAATGTTCTCTTCTTTCTCCCTTTTCCTCTCTTCTTTCTCCCTTTTCCTCTCTGCTTTCTCCCTTTTCCTCTGCTTTCTCTCTCCTTTCCTTTCTCTCTGCTTTCTCTCTCCTTTCCTTTCTCTCTGCTTTCTCTCTCCTTTCCTTTCTCTCTGCTTTCTCTCTCCTTTCCTTTCTCTCTCCCTTCTCTCTCTTTTCTTATCCTTTCTCTCTCCCTTCTCTCTCTTTTCTTATCCTTTCTCTCTCCCTTCTCTCTCTTTTCTTATCCTTTCTCTCTCCCTTCTCTCTCTTTTCTTATCCTTTCTCTCTTTTTCTTCCTGCTTTTCTTTTTTCTCTTTCTCTCTTTTTTCCCTTGTCTGATTAAAAGGCATTTTGTTTTTTTCTTACTGAATCTTTTTGTTTCTTTTCTCCACCCACAACCCTTATGTCTGATGTAAGATCAGATATTTTAGTTTTATTTTATTTTGTCTGACAAATGTATTTTTCCTTTTGCTTTTATTTTATCTCCTCCTCCTCCTCCTCCTCCTTCTCCTTCTTCTTCTTCTTCTTAAAGGAAGACTCTCCAAAAAAAAAAGTGTTTTGTGTTAAGATCTTTACCCCTAAAAAACATTAATAAAATACAGTGATTTTAGTTCAGTCTGATCAGATCATTCTTGTAGGTGCCTTGTCCTTTCAGGACCTGGGCAATCATGGCTCTCCACAACTTCCTGTCCTTTGTTGCTCTTAGAAAGTTTTCACTTTTTGCTATCTTTCCTCATCCCTGTTAAAATGGGCAAAGAAAGGATATTGTGGACATAGAAGACAGGTAACTCGGGTATGCCTGCTAAGAGCTGAAGATGTACCTTGATACACTCGTTGCAATCCTAGATTGGCGGTTAAGCACATTCTGATTGAATGTAAAAGTGATCAGCTTAAATATAGTAAATACTACAATGTCACAAATATAAAAACGAAAAAAAAAAAATATTAAAGATGTTACCACTGGCCAGATAATAGGGTTTCTAAAAGAAATAGGAATTTTTAAATTCCTCTAAAAATTGTTTATGTATGGGTAAATAAGGACTGGTTTAAACAGCCCAAATTGATGATTTAAATAATCTGTTTAAAATGAATTGTGACTCTCAAACTGACCCCCTCCAACCTATTAAAACAAAGTACAGTGTAACCCGGATATAAGAGAGTTGTCGGGACCGGAGAAGAAGTCTCTTATATCTGGGTTTCTCTTATATCCGGGTTTGGTCTGTTTTAACACAGGCTCTAATTTGGGACCAGAGAAAATCTCTCTTATATCCGGGTCTCTTATATCTGGGTTACACTGTAATAGAAGAAAAGTATATATGTAATATAGGTATTGACCTGGTTGGCAGGGAAATCTGGTGACATTATTGAGGGGTAAGTAAAAATATTTTGTTTCACTCACTGATACACACACACACACACACACACACACACACACACACACAAAACCGACTTTATCCAATGAATTACTCTTATCTTATTTTTTTCCCAATCATTCAATCAACAGTAAGTAGAAGTAGCAAAAAAAAAAAAAATATGTAACGTGTAAATAACTAATAGAAAAATAATGTGTATAGATTTTAAAAAGAAAACGACTTTATAAAACTCAAATGGCAAGCAATATGAGACACATTCCCAAATAACAAACTTTATGAACACCAACCAAGTAACAGACAAGAAAATACAAAATTACTAAAAGAGTGAAGAGAGGACACTACGTAAAATTTGTACTCATATACAACTGCTAAGAGCAGAGAATATATACCACATTGTACTCATTGCAATCATAGATTCACACTTAAGCACATTCTGGCTGAATATAAAAGCTATCCGCTTAAACAAAGTAAATACTACAATGTTACAAATATAAAAACATTGTTTAAATATATTGTCCCTGGCCAGATAATAGGGTTTCTAAAAGAAATAGAAATTTTTAAATTCCTTTAAAAATTGTTTATGCATGGGTGTTTTCTAAAGAAGTGATTGATTTTTTATTTATTAATCTGACAGATTTCATTACTTAAACATTATTTTTAGTGGATGCCCATATTTGAGTAGACGCTCTGTATATTTATTTTTGTCTATCAGCCTTAATATTCTAGAAATCTTATTGAAGAAAAATATGCACTCTCCGGCAGAGATAGTGCATATTTTTGAAGATATAACACTATGCTAAAGAAAGTTTGTATTAGACATACAAGACTACAACTACTTTCCTCACAAATGAAACATATGCCTGTTGCTATTCTATTGCTATTTCTATGATGTGTTCTTACGAGTGACATTCCTTAATTCCACCAACCCTGACCTTTGCAACTGGGACCTGTCATACTACATACACAAGGATGAATCATCCTCATTCCCTTCAAGAAGTAAGTTCCACTTGGACAGCTTCTTCCCAAGAACTGCTGCTTTGTGGAACAGACTCCTAGCAGGATATTTTCCCAATCACTATAATCTTGACCTCTTCAAGTCTAGGGTTAACCGTTATCTTCTCCTTTTGTATTCCTATACTAAGAAGTAAGTTCCATTTGGACAGCTTCTTTCCAAGAAGTGCTGCTTTGTGGAACAGACTCCTGGTATGATGTTTTCCTAATCACTACAATCTTGACCTCTTCAAGTCTAGGGTTAACAATTATCTTTCCTGCATAATCTCATAAACTTCTTGGCTTTTCTTATGCTCATACAAGACCATACAGTTACACTCTGCCATGAGAGGCTCTTGGGTTTTGTGTTGGGTGAACATTACTATATATAAAATAAAAATTTATTTTAATGATTCAATCCTTCCAAAGTGCATTTTCATCCACAAATTAGGACCCCACTGAGCCTAAAATTCACTTTCTTACAACTACAGCATGAGAATTGGTTTTTGCTTATTTGTTTTGAAAATGATTTTTTCTTTCTTTCTCTCTCAGCTACGATTGTACTTTGTTGATGAGTGTGACACATATCGGGCACTGACGCATGTCCATTCTTTTGCTCACGACTTCCATTTGCGTTGCATCATGAATCACATTTCTGGGGAGCAGGACCTTTTCCGAAAAGACTATCATGTAACGAGTTTCTTGGCAGATTTCCTTGAAGTCTACCCAACACCCCCAAATTTCTCTCGGAACTATGTACATAGTGGTAAGTATTTCTTTGGCCATTTTCAGGAAAATGCTTTCCTAACTTTTCTTCTCTTCGTATGAAGAGAATTTGGGAAGAAATCTCTCTCTCTGTGCTTGAAGTTTTGAACATGGAATTCAAAATCACTTCAGTAATTTTCATGTGCTTTGTAATATCAATGTAATAATTTGCTATATATATATATATATATATATATATATATATATATATATATAATGTAATAATAATGGACTCTCCCGTTGGTTTCGATGTATGAGGATTTGCCAGCTTATTGATCCAGTTATGAAAGTTTATGCGCTAATCTTAAGTGGCATTTAAGACCCACTAGTGATTTACAAATAAATATATATATATATATATATATATATATATAAAATAGGAATTAAGATTACAATTTAATCTTAATTTCTATTGTATAAAATATGTTGCTCTGTTTCATTAAAACATTGAGCTCTCTGTGTGAATCAGTTTTAATATTTAATATCTTATCAGTAAGATTCACGTGGATTATATACCAATGGATTATTATATATATATATATATAAGGTCCGAATTGATGTCTACTTGTATCCATAAATCCAAATACCTGCTCAAACACATTGACCCTGATTAAAAGAGATTGCAAAATAGATTTTATGATTGTTAATATAATACGTAACAAACTATAATATACTTAGAACCCATCATTAATAACATTTCTTATATATCTATACACATATACAATCCAATATCACTGTACTTGATTTATATATATATATATATATATATAATTTCACCTTCATAAGTACAAGGCTTGATTCCAAACACATTAGTCCTGGCCTATTATTTTTTTTATATTCACACGCTTATACTATATTTCCACCTCATATTCTAGTTTAAGTTAATTGGTTTAACTAGTGTATTTTATGTAAAAAAAAGAAAAAAAGAGTTACCCCCTTTGATATATTGTTTACTTTTGAATCCAACTTTAAAATTTAATTTTTAAATTCTTTACCTTTTTGAATTTAAGAAATTGAATGGCATAAATTATTAATAGTTAATTCTAATATTTTATGCAACAACAATTAAAAAAACAAGTTTTAACACACAATTTCGAATCATCACCACAAGGATGCAAACTTTCTAATGGTCAGATTATATTTGCACCAGAAGAACTGCAAGAAACTCAAGTCATGTTAGTGACATTTGATATTATATATATATATATATAACTTTAAATAAAGATTAAATTTAGGCATTTTTTTAACCTTTGTTTCAGTTTTAAAATGGATCTTCAGGGAAGCATAAAAAAGGATGATGAAGAAATATTTATTTTGAAACCTATTTTAGGTTTTATAATATTTTAGGATTATTGATTGAGTCCATTTTGATTACATAGTGTACTGAGCACTTTACATTGTTGTCTTTTTATTATATATTTATTTTTGATTTAAACAGTTTGATAAATTGTTTAATTTGTTTTATTTATTTGTTCTTTTTTTATTTTAGAATTTATCCTTGGAAAATGATTTGTTCTAGATGCAAGTTGAGCTAAATATTTATCTAAACAATGAGTTTTTTATTTTTATATATATATATTTCATAAAATAAGAAGAAATTGATTAGATTACAAATTAGGTTTCATATTTAAAATTTAGATGAATATTTATTTATTGTTATTTGCAAATTGTTTTTTCATTCAGAATTTTGGGAAATATTAAATTATCATGAATTGAAAAATAAATATAATATTTAATAAATAAACTTTTTTTGAGTAAATTATAAAATATCTTTATCAATTTCCAAAATTGATATTAAATTTTTAAGCCCTAATATATGCAGATTGATTTTTTATAAATTTATATATATATTATATCGATTAATATAATTGTTTGATACTTAAAAATATATAGTCGGGATACAATATATCTATAAGATGAATGCATTTTGATTCATATTGCATTTTGAACCGGATTAAAAAATCTTTTTATATATGTATAATATGCAATATAAATATATATTAATATATATATATATATATTTTTGTATATGGATTTTTATAATATGTTGAATTTGTTATTAATCTATATATATATGATTTTTATTAAATTTATATATATATTCATAAATGTATATGGATTTATATATATATAATGAAAAAATATATGTTCTTATATATATAAAATTTTATGATTTATATATATATATATATATCATATTATATAATTATATTTAAATATATATATGGAATATTTTCTTTAAAAATATTTTTTATATATATGAATGTATATATAAATATATAAAATAAATTTTATTTGAAGCTATATATATATTATTTTAAATATTATCTTTAAAAACAATATATTTTTGAATAATTAAAAAATCATTATATTTAAAGTTATATAAAATGAAAATATTTTAAATATATTTAAATAAATATAAAAAAAAAAAATAAAAAAAATCAAAATGTATATTATCTATTAATATTATGTTAATATATAAAAAAATTTTAAAAATTTTAATATCAATTTTAAGTACCAATTAAATTATATAATATTTATTCCTATTGGAAGAAATATATATATGTATATAGGTTCACTATTCTTAATTTTAAAAATATATATATATATATATATATATTTATATATATATATATAATTTTTTTTATATGACAATTTATTTGATTATAAAATTTATATGAAAATGAAATTTTTTCTTATAGTTAAAAAAGAAGATGCTGATATTAAAATTTTTATCCAAGCAGTATTTTGAAAATTTGGATTTTTTCAAATTTATTTTTTATTATTTTTAAAAAATAATTTTGATATATTCGAGACAAATATATTTGAATTTTTTTTGACGTCAAATTAAATTTGGTATTTTTTGAATTTTACAAATATTTTTAAAATTATATTTTTGAATATATTTTTAATTAAATAAAGTTAAAATTTTCAAATTTGTTAGCAATTCAAGATTTTTAAATCATATTCTTAAAAATTATTAAATAACAAATTATAGAATATAAAAAAGTAAAAATTTTTAACAAATGATAAATTTATATAGTATTTTATATATATCAATATTTACATATATATATACATACAATATTATGAATATTTTATAAATTTTTTAGTTAAAAAAAACATGGATAAATATTTAAAAATACTATATATGAAGGGAAATATTTTTGTTATTTATATATCGATGGAATATATAAAATAGATATATATACATTGAAATAAATATGACATAACTCATATAGTTGGAAATATTACATTATGTTAATAGAAAGATATGAATACATGTAATTTATGGTGTTTGTTTATATAAATAAAATATCTATCATAAATTATGTTCGATGAAATTTCAGGATTTTTAAGCAAATGTAATATCCGATAAGGAAATGAAGATCATTATTTTATTTATATATATAATAGGTTATTTATATATATATATATACATAAATGTATGCCTGCATATAATATAATAAATAAAAGGTATATGGCCAAATGTTGGAAATTTCAAAAATTTTTGTTAAATGACACTAATGTGCGAATCAGAAAAAAATCTTTGGATTCAAATAAAAAAAATTTTTAAATCATATTCTTTTAAAAAATCAATATAACTCTAATGCAATCTTGTGATTATATAAATGGACAATTATAAAATGATAACACAAATATAATAAATAAAAACATAAGAAAATCTGAAAATAAAATTATCGGAGTATATATATATATAAAATATATATATTAATATAAAGATATATAAAAGCATCGGAAAACTCAAATTTTAATCAATGTTTAAAATGAATCAGATAGAATACGTTTTTTTGAATTGATGTATTTTTCCATAAATATTTATGATGATATTAAAATAATATTTACATAAATGATATCTAATGGATGTTTTCTAGATAAATTAGAACATATAAAATAAACCCTCAAAAAACATATATAAATATGGATATTTATATATAAAATATATACCAGGGATTCTTATATATCGAATTTTCATATATAAATCAGCAATAAATAAAATATATTGTTATATATTTACATGTATATTTTTTTATTTGTATTTTTTTTGATTATATAATCCTATGTAAAAATGATTGACATTTTTAATATAAATGTTTGAAAATTCAGAACTTTTCATTGAAAGAATTTTGAAATAGCTTTTGCGTAAACAAATTTAATTTTCATTTTTAATATTTAAAATATCTGTTATAAATTATAAAATAAAACAAAATATATTTATATATAAACAAAAATTTATCAGAAAATTTTTATATTTATATATTTTAAGTAGTAATCCTTAATGCCAAAAATTTATAGATAAATTTTTTTTTTGTCATGAACTTTGATTAGATTTGCTAGAATTTTTTTTATGTCATTGAAACATTTTTCCATTTAGATTTTTCATGATAACTTCAAACAAAATTTATATATATTTATGTATATATATGTATACATTATTTATGTGTTAATATAAAATTTGTTATGAATTAGAATCAATTATTTATCTATATATTTATTTATTATATTATGAATATTCATAAACAAATGAATGTAAATATAAAAAAATATATCAAAATCCAGAATCACCTGTGTTTTAAATAAAGGCCAAAATTTTCATTGGTAAAATAATATAGAATAGGGAAAATTTTATTTAAATGCGAAACAAATATAATGAATATATAAATGTTTAGTATTATATATTAAAAAATGAAAATTATAAATATATATAAAAATTAAAATATAAAAAATATTATAACATAAATATATATATATATATGTTTTAATATATTTTTTAATTTATTATTATATTTTATTTAAAATTATATATAATTATATTTATATTTAATTGTTTAATTTAATAGTAAATTTTTAAGCAAATTTTGAAATTTTTTTATATATTATATTTTAAATAAATAAACAATTTTGAAAATTTAAATAATATTTTATATAAAATACAATTATATATATTATATTCGAACCTAGCATCTATTATATATATATATAAATATTTAATAATTATATATATATGATAAATATATTGACAATTGTAATTGAAATAAAAATTATAATTTTATATATATATATATATTTATATATTATATATATATATATGAATATATATATATATATAAATAAATATATATATATATATAAGAAATGGATAAGGTCCGACAATTTATTTATTAAAGACATTTTATTTATGTTTAACGTTGTTATTTTTTATAGATACAAGTATTTAAGCAAATGCTCTGTTTATGATAAACAGTATTAAATAACATTTACCGGCCTGAATGTCGAGAAATTTTCATAGAAAATATTCGTTCATAGACAGGATTCGAACCTGCATCCTATACGGAACCGTCCATATACGCTGACGTGCCTTGACCACTGGGCCACAAATGAACCTTATGGTAGACAAGGTCGAATTTACTGTTATAAACTACAATCTTCCATGAATCTCGTACATTCATAACTGCTCTGGCGTATCGAATGTAAACAAATGACGTCATATGTTAAGAAATGGACGAGGTCCGACAATTTATTTATTAAAGACATTTTTATTTTTATGTTTAACGTTGTTATTTTTATAGATACAAGTATTTAAGCAAATGCTCTGTTTATGATAAACAGTATTAAATAACATTTACCGGCCTGAATGTCCGAGAAATTTTCATAGAAAATATTCGTTCATAGACAGGATTCGAACCTGCATCCTATACGGAACCGTCATATACGCTGACGTGCCTTAACCACTCGGCCACCATGAACCTTATGGTAGACAAGGTCGAATTTACTGTTATAAACTACAATCTTCCATGAATCTCGTACATTCATAACTGCTCTGGCGTATCGAATGTAAACAAATGACGTCATATGTTAAGAAATGGACGAGGTCCGACAATTTATTTATTAAAGACATTTTTTTTATTTATGTTTAACGTTGTTATTTTATAGATACAAGTATTTAAGCAAATGCTCTGTTTATGATAAACAGTATTAAATAACATTTACCGGCCTGAATGTCAAAAAATTTTCACGAAAATATTCATATATTTTATTAAAACCTGCATAATACGGAACCGTCATATACGCTTCATATTTCAAATATTGTACAAAATTTCACTAGAAAAAAAATATTCAAACACTGTTAAAAATACTCGGACATTTCATAAATTTTTGTCTTTAATAAATTTTCATATCGAATGTAAAACAATGACGTCATTTATTAAGAAATGGACAGTTCTTATTTATTTTTTTTTTTTTTTTTTATGTTTAACGTTGTTTTTTATAGATACATGTTTTTATTAAATAAGGTTGGTTAATGTTTTTAAACAATAATTAAACATTTACCGGTTTAAGTATCAATTTGAAATTTTTGTTTTAAATATTTAAATATGGAATGCTTTATAAATCTGGATTAAATATTATCAATTTATATAATATTTTATATTTATTATTTTAATAACTTGCTATAAAGACAAAGATCTTTAAATTTATATTAATATTTATTTAAATAATGACAAGTTTAATAAATAAATTTTATTGTATCGAACATTTACCAATATTTATATATATATAAAAGGAATAACAAATATTTATATATTATTATAAATTTAGGTTAGTTTAGCAATAATTTATCTTTTTTAAAAAATTGATTCTTTTATAAAAAAAATCATTAATGTTCAAGGAAAATTCAATTTTGAAAAAATTCGGATCTTTTTAAAATAATTTTCTAGTATCGTTTGAATTTTTAATTTTCCTTTTATAAATGACATTTCAACAGAATAATTCTTTCTATTTAAAAGACATGGATAAAAAATACAAAATTTTTTAAAACCTGAATTATTATTAATGAAAAAAATCCGTCAATTATTTTTTTACATCAAATAAATCAAAAATCGATTGTAAAATTTTTAAAAATTTTATATATAAATTTTGTTACAAAATTATCAAACTATTAATTTTCAGATAATAAGAACCATTTTTTAATAACAAATAAATTGGATTCTCCAAAGGCATTTTCTAATTTTATTTTGCAAATTTAAATTTAAAGTTATAACAATATTTTTATATTTTATTTCGAACAAAAGATTAATCAAAATATTAATTTTAGAAAAATAATTACAAATAAAAAAACTTTACATTTGAAGGAATATTCATTTTTATTTTGATAAGAAAAAATAAAATTCTTGAATTTTAATAAGTAAGTTAATGATTCATTTAAAAATTATAATTTATTAAATTTTTATTAATTAAATTCAAGAAAAAAATGCTTTATATAGGATCAAAAAAAATTGTTGCATTTAAACAAAAATATTAACATTCAAAATTTTTGTATTTTTGGGAATCATTATATATATATATATATATATATATATATATATATATATATATATATATGTATTAAAAAACCTTTAAAAGACATTTATTTACAATTTAATGAAATGGTATTCTGTATATGATTCTATAATATTTTGAAAATTTCAAATATTAACTTTAATTCTAAATTTAGTTTTTAAAAATTCATAAATACTTTTTTGTTAATTCAATATTTTTGCAATTTAATATTTTTCAAATAAATAAAAAAAACAAATATAAATACAAAAATATACAATATCTTTAAATTTAAACTTTATATTATAAATTATATCAATATAATTTTATTTTTTATTAATTAAATATTGTTTTCATGAAATTTTTACAAAATTATAAATAATAAATATATGTTATTTATATATATATTTATAAATATAATTATTATATATATGTGAATATATATTATCTTAAAACCTTTTATCAACGATCTTAAATAGAAGTTTCCAGATGAAAAAAAAGTTTGATTATTTTTTGTTCTCCCCTTTCTTCTTTATTGGATACATTCAACCTAATTATTTTTTTAGAAAGAAATGACTTATGTACTGTCTACAAACATGTTTTTGATTTTTTATTCATTCTTGTTAACTTTTTAATATTTTACTAAAATTAATTAATACAAATCAGATCTTAATATTTTAAAAATAAATTCATATATTTACCAAAATGTGTCTAATATTTTTATTCTTTTAGTAAACCTTTAAAAAAATTTTTCAATATTTTTATAGAAAATTTATCTACTTTATTTCAGAAATTTTTCAATTTTAAATTTGGAAGGAATTTCAAATTAAAATTTAAAACAAATAGTTAAATAATATATTCTTAAATCTTTGTTATCACCTTTTCTTATATATTTTAAATTAAATAGTTAATGAATGGTTAAATTGACTTGCTTCATTCCATTTTATAAAAAAATTTAAATTATATAATATATATATATATGATAAATATATAATATATATACCTTATTTTAAAAAAAACTTAAAAAAATAATATAAAAAAATGAAAATGAAAAATCAAAAAATTGCTTTAAGATAAAAATTTTCAAAATTCAATTTCAAAAAAAAGTTCTTTTAAAACTTTTGAAAAATCAATTCAATATAAATATTTATTTCAAAATTCAAAATATATATTTAAAAAAATAAATTTTATATAGTAAATTTAATCACTAAAAAAAAAAAAAAAAATTTTTTCTAAAAAAAATTGAATAAAAATATTATTTTTAAAAAAAGAAAAAACTATATACATATTCCTTTCTTTTTTTTAAAAACTTTTAAATCGATGTTTTAAATTTAAATTTTTTAAAATTTTATAAAAATATAAATTACACGACCAATTCATATTTCAAAAAATTCTAAAAACAATTTAAAATCTTTTTTCAAAAAAAAAGGAAAATTATAATTGACTAATACTGAAAAAAATTGATAAAGAATCTTAAATTTCAGAACAATTTATTTGATTTTTTCTTTAAAATCGTAAAAATATTTTTTTAAATTATATAGGATTTTGTTCAATCTAAAAAATTCAAATTTTTAAATTTTGATAAAATTGATTTTGAAATTACAAATAACATCTTAAAATAAAAAGCAACATTTTGATAAAATAATCAATAAAAAAAATTTATAATCTTTATGAATATTTAATGACCTTTAAACAAAAATCATATTTATGTATGAATAGACAATCAATAACAAATATAAAAACATACATAATTTCTGTGTGCAAAAAAATAAAATTTTTGAATAAAATATGCAACAATTGTTTAATAAAACAAAATTACTTATTTTAATATTTAAACAAAACATAAACAATATATAAATTTCAAAATTTTCATATTTTTTTAAAGTTACAAAAAAAGGTTTTATTTTTCCTTAAAAATTATAACAAATGCCATGAATTTAAAAATTTAAATATATTATATTTTTCCGGGAATATTATTATTAAAATAATTATGAATTTTAAATTTCCATTTTTTTCCTTTCAAAAATTTAATGTGTTTTTTGATTATTAAAAAAAAAAATGGTTTATTTCTCCATTAATCAATTTTGAATAAATCATTTCATTACAGTTGTAAAATGTTCTCATTTATTTAAATTTTTAATGGTACCGGAAACATTGAGAACATTTATTTGAAAAATTGTTTTTTATTAATATTAAGGTTGAAGGATACAAAATAATTCTATTTCTTTTTTTTTAATCCTTTTCATGCAGAATTAATTCAATATTGAATATCGTTTATTGGCCGCAAGTTTAAACTTTGGAATACAAAAAATATTTCATTTTCGGAAAAAGTCAAATCAATTTTTTAATTTTAAGACCATTTTAAAAATGAATTTAAAATAAAATTTATATTAAATACAAATTTATATCAAAAATTTATTAAAAGTTTTGTCCAAATTCATATTATAATGAAAGACATATTCAATATTTCTGAATGATTAAATGCACCTTTTTCTTAAAAAAATGAGAAATTTTTTCAAGTCTTCCGACAATTATTCAAATCTCTATTAATATTTACGAATTGTCAAAAATTATAAATATTTATAAAATTAAATTCACATTATCTATATATATATATATATTTAATTGACAATATTTAATCAAGATATTTTGAAATATAAATATATTAAATGTTAATGTGAATTTGTTAATGACTTTATTTTTATGTTCAAATTTTTGCAAACTGTTCTAATTAAATAAAATCTTATTCCAATGAATTAATACTGAATGTTAATATATAGTTAAAACAGACTATCATATCTTTATTTAAAGTATGGGTATTTATACTTTGGAAAATAAATAAAACTTTTATTTTTGATCTCTGTGTTTAAAGATCAAAAATATCTAAAATGAAATATTTAAATTTTTTTAATGTTTTTATTAGAAACATTTTAATAACAACTGAAGAAAATCAAATTTTTACAGCATTATATATAGAGTTTTTTTTGGAATATGAAATTTTTATCTAACGAAAGGTTGAAAAGAATCTTTAAACTGTTTGATTATTTTTTAAATGTGGGACCAAATATCTGTAAAACAATAATAGATTTCAATTTAGAATCATAATTTTTAAATTAATGTTAATCTCATAAAAATTGGGTTTTTTTTGCCAATTTAGCTACGAAGATCTAAGAATAAAAAGCCAGAAAATTGGAATTTAATTTCACGTCAACCAAAATCATTTTTTCTTAAAACGATCAATGTATTAAAATGAATAATCACAATTAATTTCAAAGTATTTAACCATTCCAATAAGATCAAAATTTATATTAATCAAGATATATGTTATAAAATACAGAAAATGCTTGAAGGAAATAATTTGGCAAAAAAATTGTCAGGCGAAAACTGGCATGGGATTTTTTAGAATTTTCTAAAGAAAAAGAACATTATGGGTGTTATTTTCCTGGCCGGAAAATTTAGTCCTGAAAGAAAATTATTGTCAAGAAGATGAAAGAAGAGTCTGGAATTTATCAATTTTAATTTTTGAATTCAAACTTAAGGAATTAAAAAATGAAAATGAGATACAGAATCTGGGATTAATTAACATAAAAGTAATTTTCTTATATTTGAGATATCCCAAATATCTAAAGGTTAAACGAATAGTGCAAACTACAAATTCATAAATTCGGATTTAGAATGAAACAAATCCATCCGTTGAAATAAAAATCTAAAAATGAAATACAACTCAAACCAAATGTATATAAATAGATACATGTTGAAAATGATATGAAAGGAGGATGTCCGCATTAGGCCATGCCAGCGAATTATTTTTGTTTTGGGGCGTCACCAAGAAGAAAAAAATGTCTAAATTGTCCAATTTTGATGATATAATAGTTTTAAAAAATGACATTAAACTGCCATAAAAAAGGGTGACAATTTCTAATCTGGAAGTTAAGAAAGAAAGAAAAAGCAACACAGAGATATTTTAATAACGACAATTATTTATGTATATTTTAAAAAAACATTGGCAAACCAACAACCCTTGTTTCTTTACTAATACTGCTATTTAAGGATCCATGTTTTAAATGGACACCAAGGCAGAAATTATACGGACATAGAAGATAAAGGGGAACAACTGGAAACAAAATGCTTTAAACTGAAACCGCTTGCCAAATTGAGACATGACGATCAAATTCTTACCAATATGAAAACCTTTGGTGTTGAGAGCTTTTTATTTTTTTTCAGAATGGAAATCCGTAGAAAACATTTTTTATTAAGATGAATGAAATGAATAGACAAAAGGAATGTTTAAAATAACGGCCAATGGCCCGAAAAGAAAATGGAACATGAAAATTTTAGAATATTTAAAATATATAAATTAAACTCATTATTTTTTTTGAAGGTGAAAGAAAAGTTAAAACTTTAGTGGACCTGAGAATGATGGAATTCGAGGAACAAAAAGAGCTGTTTTAAGGGATTTTAAGATGAAAAACGATTCTTAAATGAAAGAAAAAACATTTTTTGACAAGAAAGAGATAGGAAGGTTCAAACCAGACAAGAGACGGGGATAGCTTTTTAACAAAGAGGTCGAGCCAGATTTTGAATATTGGAAACCGAGAGTTTTGATTTTTTTTAATTACGCAATATTACAGGTCTAAAAGACAAACGGGTTGAAGGAAAAATCCTGGATTCAAACCGATTGAACGATGGAATTTATTTTACGTTTAAACTTTTATACTTTTTTATACAAAGAATATAAATTCGAATAAAGAAAAAAGATACCATAGGTGATTCAAAACAATTTCAATTATTATTCACAATGGGTTTTGAGCGTTTGAAATCAAAGGAAAAAGCCGAAGCCTTTACGCCCAGTAAAAATGTTTGGAAGGCCTTAGAGATTTATTTTATATAGAATCATTCGTGAGTTTTATTTTTGCTTTTGGTGATCATATTGACCAATAATTTTTGGGCGGTTTTCTTTTTTTTTTTTGGAAAATATCAAACAAACAAAAACGTTTGATGAAAATATATAGAATACGCTCCAGCTTTCGTAAAAACGGTTTTTCCAGCATATCAACAAGTTTAACCAAATTTTGAGATATTGAAATTAAAAAAACTGACAATTTTTTTTATCATTTAAAGAATTGAATAAAATTTATTATTACTAGCAGTAGAGCCACCGCTGGGGATGTAATAGTAAGAGATAGATCAAGTATCGACCATCATAAAAGACTGAAAAAATAAAATTGACAAAGATTATTGTTTAAGGTTGACGGACACGTTGTCTTAATTTTTTTTTTGTTTTTTTTTTTTTTTTTTTACAAATTGGTCAAACCCAAACTCAAACAAAAACATTGTTTTCAATCGTTATGAGTCTACCGATTGAATAGAATTTTATTATAAACAATTGTCTTGTAAATGGAATTTTAAAGCATTCTGAATGTAAAAATAAAGAAAAAGTGCAAGACAATAAGAAACACTACCTGCCAAAAAAAAAATTGAAGTTTATTTGAAATCGGTTGAAAAGGGAAAGGAATCCAATAAAATCCACACACATACACACACACACACACACACACACACACAAAACAACCTGGCTTTTTATAATAAATATAACTCGATATTAATAAGTTGTCTTGATATGAGTTGTCCCTTTCATTAATGCCTCTCAATCATGTTTTCAAATTAATTTTGTGCAAAAACAATTGTGTTTTCCAATTTTGGCGCTGTCAGAACCACCACAAGGTAATTTTACGCAGTCCTGTGAAGTTTTGTTGAAATTAAAAATGTAGGAAAAATCCAATATATAAACGTACAGACACACACACACACACACATATATAACGTTTTATAATAAGTAAGATGAGCAGTATATAATATAATGTTGACTGTGTTTTGAAAATGAAAACATTATAAATACATACATTCTCAAAACTATTTCTTCTTAACAGTTAATATATTTCAACCTTGAAAATGGCTAAATGTATAGCTGATTGTCTCGGATAAAAGAACATTTGGACAGTTTTTATATAATTTATCATCCTAAAAAAAAAAAAATTATTAGATCACATGAGAAATTGTATAAAACTAAATCAAAACACCTTGTCTATATAAATTAAATGTTCATGAAAGAAGGATAACTGCCTAAATACAAATATATATATATATATATAGTTTATGAAAACTAGGTAATCCGTATGGCTAAACCTAAGGAGGATAAAATCAGAGAGCTCAATGTAAAAAAAAAATAATTTAAAAAAACAGAAATTTTGTTCCATGTAATAAATTATTTCAAATATTTTAAAGGAATCAGACTGTGAATACAAGACTTGGAAAACATCAGGCTGTTGAAATAATTTATTACATTAAATATATTTTGTAAATATATATTTAATTTCTGCAAATATTATTTTAGTGAAAATGCAGACTTATATACACTCATTTTTATGGTGAAATTAATATCCACTGTCCTAAACATACATAGTCTTATGAAGGAAAAAGATGTACCTTTTGGAAGTAGTTGAGCCTGTATTCTCTGAGTTATATTATTTACATGAGGACTGCTGTTCTCATTTTTGTTGTTATCATCATAATGTTTCAGGCATTGTGCTCCCCAGCCTTCATCAGGGGCTTGTTGATCTGGCCAACCTATGAAATGATCAAGAGCCACATGTGGCTTGGGAGCCAAGGTTTGACCATTTTTGATATTGGTGAAAATAGTTTGTAGATTCCTTTTTTAAGATGAAATAACCAAAAGTTTTCCAAGTCTTGTATTCACTGTCTTTTAATATTCGATCTGTTCTTTCTTCAGCTTTTCAAGATCTTTGCATAAATAACAAAAACCTTGTCTTTTTTTCTCTGTCTTTTTTCTTCGTCAATGTCAACTTCTGGCCGGTTTGACCCTTAGACAAAGGAATGCCGCGTCATTTCTCTTTTCGATATGACAGCTTATTTTCTTCTTCTTCTCTGCAGCTTTTAATAACTTTAGCCCTTAAACAGCGAGCTTTATCATTTGATGCCATATTGGAGATCAACAGATATCATCAATTGAGTATTTAAATTTCTTTCAACAATACAAGCATCATTCAGTCATGATCCAAGTCTAAGTGACTAATTGGCAATTCTAGAATTCATGAGGTATATATATATATTTTTTTCTTTTCAATCAATTCACCCCAAACAAGGCGATAATGCCACTAAGATGCAAGAAGCTACTGGAAGTGAAAAAGTAGGAAAAGACTTTAGAAGAAACTAAAATATGTTTTAAAACGGAAACAAGGGATAAACCTCTACTATTGTTCAAAAGACCAGGGAGGAGTGTGAACTGGACGATAAGTGAATCTATCTACTCTATATGGCCTTAAGGGGGATTAATTATTTTCTACCCTACAACCTCTTTCCAATAGGTGAAATGTTGCAAGCTGCTTGCTTTTCTCTTGCTATTTCCATGGTAAATAAGCTTCTACTCCTGTTCAAAAGACCAGGGAGGAGTGTGAACCGGATAATTATCAAATCTATCTATTCCTACTGATGGAGAAAAATAAATATAAAATTCAGTATTTAGGCGAGACCATTAGAAGTATAGAGTTAAAGTAGACTTTAAAGGTTATTTACATTATTGGGACTATTGTCCTCATCTTTGTCACCATATTTATTACAATTTTAAATTTAAATTTTTTGTACACTCCGGCCTTCTTCAGGTGATTGGAATGTTGAACTGAACCCTTTATTTTGCTCACTGGGGTAGACTGTTCTAGTTCCATGTGCAAAGGATGTCAGTTATCAGTTATCTCCTGTTAATTCCACTCTCCATGTTCTCCACTACCTTAACCAGGTATTGAACTCACACTCTTTGGATCCTGTCACTGGATCTAATCAACGCCTTTATCCTTGAGGACACATGGCACAGTGGATAAGCTTCTACTCCTGTTCAAAAGACTGTGGAAGAGTGTGAACTGGATAATTATCAAATCTATCTATTCCTATTGAGGGAGAAAAAATAAAAATAAATTAAATTCAGTATTTAGGTGAAGCCATTAGAAGTATAGAGTTAAAGTACAACGGCCAAAATGTTGTAATAAATATGGCGACAGAGATGAGGACAATAGTCCAAATAATGTAAATAGTGTACATAGTACCTCATCTCAGAAATATAGACAGAGATTTTATAAGGAATGGAAAATGCAATCCTAGACAGGAGACAAAAGATAAACCTCTGCTCTAGTTCAAAAGATCAAGGAGGAGTGTGAACCGGATGATAGGAGAACCTATTTAATCCTATTGAGGTAAAAAACAAGCTTAGGTGGAGATTTTAGAAGTATAAAGTTGAAGTAGACTTTAGAAGGAACCAAAAACTATTTCTATTTTCCATGGTAAATAGACTTCTACTCCTGTTCAGAAAATGACAGAAGCGTGCAAACCAGATGATAGGCAGAGCTATCGACTGCTATTGAGGAAGAAAGAATAAGAATAGGTCAATAAATAGTCTAAATTTCAGAGATCAGGCAAAGATGTTAGAAGTACAGAGTTAAAGTAGACTTTCAAAAGGAACTGGAAACAAGGGATAAACCTTTACTCCTGTTCAAAAGACTGCTTCAGGATTAATTTATTTCCTTGAGTATTTGGCTATAAATCAAACTGGAATAATATTCTGGAAACAGTGCTATGCCTCTACATAATTTGTGAAGAGAAAAAAACGAAAATGGGGACAGTTTGGTGCAAATAATACACAACTGCATTGTACATGGAATGTTTCAAGGAGTATCAATCGTGTGGCAAAATATTTTTAAATATCAAAGATTATTGTCCATACTGTAAAATATTTTTAAATATCAAGGAGTATCAATCATACTGTAAAATATTTTTAAATATCAAGGAGTATCAATCATACTGTAAAATATCTTTAAATATCAAGGAGCATCAATCATACTGTAAAATATCTTTAAATATCAAGGAGTATTAATCATACTGTAAAATATTTTTAAATATCAAGAAGCATCAATCATACTGTAAAATATCTTTAAATATCAAGGAGCATCGATCATACTGTAAAATATCTTTATCAAGCCTCATCGATCATAACTAAAATATCTTTAAATATCAAGGAGCATCGATCATACTGTAAAATATCTTTAAATATCAAGGAGCATCGATCATACTGTAAAATATCTTTAAATATCAAGGAGCATCGATCATACTGTAAAATATCTTTAAATATCAAGGAGCATCTCCTTTAAAAAATATCTTTAAATATCAAGGAGTATTAATCATACTAAAATATTTTAAATATCTTTCAATCATAATAAAATATCTTTAAATATCAAGGAATCGATCATACTGTAAAATATCTTTAAATATCAAGGTGCATCGATCATACTGTAAAAATATCTTTAAATATCAAGGAGCATAAATCATCCTCTAAAATATCTTTAAATATCAAGGAGCATAAATCATACTGTAAAATATCTTTAAATATCAAGGAGCATAAATCATACTGTAAAATATCTTTAAATATCAAGGAGCATCAATCATACTGTAAAATATCTTTAAATATCAAGGAGTATCAATCATACTGTAAAATATCTTTAAATATCAAAGAGCATCGATCATACTGTAAAATATCTTTAAATATCAAGGAGCATCAATCATACTGCAAAAATATCTTTAAATATCAAGGAGTATCAATCATACTGCAAAAATATCTTTAAATATCAAGGAGTATCAATCATACTGCAAAAATATTAAATTTAGAAACGTAGCATTTATTTTATTACATTTCTTAATTGAAAAAATATCAAAATAATTTTTATAGTTTTTGTATATATAATGGCAGGCCACTTATCTGTGTTGCCTGTCTACTAATGGCTAGCCAATCCCTGTTGTAGATGCCTGCTCAAACACATTTGTGCTTGTTCAACACCCAGATAATTCACCTGTGGTTTATACAGCAACTATACTGAGTGAACCTTAATTACAGTTTCAGGGAGAAAGTAGATTATCTGACCTGATCAACAGTCTAAACAAGAAGAGTAGGCTCAAACCCTCAGTCACAATGACTTCTGACTTCATGCTAGCACAACTGTCAACAGCTCCCAAAAGGTTCTGTCTACCCAATTTCACTCATAAAGATTAGGCCAACCTGCTGGGATCACCTTCCCAGTCTGATAGCATCAAGAAGTCACCTTCCTGAAAAATTGACCAGGGTGACATTTGAACCTGGGTCTCATAGTTGGAAAGCAAATGTTCTAACCATGTCAGCCATGTATATATATCTGTATTGTATATAATTAAAGTGAAAATAAGCATAAAAACTGTTTTTTTTTTCCTGTTTGGCATGCAAGTTCTGTGAAATTTCCTCGCTGTTTAAGGGTTAATCAAAACCTGCTTCATTCTAAATCTGTTCTCTTTCAGAACTGCATTAAAAGGACAGCCTTGTTTGTTATGTATTTCTTAATTTTAATTTTTGTGCGCTAATTGAATGAAATAAATTTGCTTGTTCAGTCGAATGGACAAAAATAATCGTCCCTTTTTATTTTTGTTGCATTCAGCGAAAAATTATTATTTGAAATTATTTTAATGTTTTTTTTTTTTTTTTTCTAATTTAAATTGAAAATCATCACCAAGTATTCTCCAAATGGTTGTTAACTTTTGACTCCTGCAAACAATCTTATTTTGAAATTTTAATTTGACTTTGTTTATTTCTAGGAATCTGGCTTGCAGCAAGACAAGGAAGAGGCTTTGGTACTACACAGACAATCACGTACCTTGGCCGGAAACTCTGATGGGTCCTGCAAACCAAATGACGAATATAACGTCGGTGTTGTTGTCAAACTAGACACACGCAGTCAAAGTGGTGGTAGCATTTGTAGTGTAGGCAGCGGAACAGGTGCAGGTTCACAAGTGCCTCCTTCGGGCAAAGACAATTCGACGCTCTGCCTGCAGTATTTCCTGGTGTTGACCAGCAAGTGTGAAATACCAATGCAGAGCTTTGTACAGAAGCTGGGTGGAACCCTGCGAGCTACGGGGGCCTTCCTGGTTCCAAACACAGTTGAGGATTTTGAGCAGTTTAGCGTTCCTGTTAAACAACACATTGGAGTAAGATCGGAAACGACAAACAAACAACGAAGATTATCTCCACTTCACTGCCTTGTCACCAAGGAAGCTGACGCTGCAAAGTAGGCATTCTTATTGTATTGTAACAGTTGGGTGGGGGTTATGTCTTCTGATCCGTTGAAGAGGTTTGGGAGACTTTAACAAATCTAATTTGGAACATTTCCTGTTGTATGCCAAGTATGCTTTTTAAGTGTTAATACATGTTTCATTTTCTGTTTTCAAGACAGTTGTTTACCACATGTTCAAAAACAGTTGTTTACCACATGTTCAAAAACAGTTTGGAACATGTAGTGAACAACTGTTGTTCACTACATGTTCAAAACAATTATTCACTATATATAGTACCCTTTACATGCCCACTCTACACCCAATGATGTAACCACACTTAGCGATCTGGTGCTCAGGGTTTTAGGTCGACATATTAGCCACTGGGCTAACCTTGCACTGGTCAATACCAATACTGGTCCAAGCTGTCTGCTTCAATTCACACCCACTCTACCCATGTTGTGTTGTTCATCACAGAGTAGTGACAGGTCAAACATCAAAGTAATCGTAGAACTGGGTTGAACTGTAGTGAAATCTCTATCAAAGGAAGAAATATTTTCAAAATGAAAAATAATAAAAAACAAAAGGATCCTTGGGTCACTTTTCAATTTGTTTATGTAGTTCTTGGTATAACAAAAATTAATCCTTCCTGCATCAATCTCTATAGTGACACTGTGCCTTGTCAGAAACTTTGAAGGAGTTGGTGTTCAGGGTTCTATGTCAGCAGGTCTTAGTGGCAGCTGATGTGAATTCCAGAGACACAGATGCAGATGTTCACTGTTGAAGTCTTAAAGCTCTCAAAATTGTCAGTCTATAACCAACATGTTCTGGGGATTTGGTGATTCCCCAATTATTGCATTAATCCTACCAAGGTTCCTTTGTCCCCTATTTCTGCTTTCTTGACTTACTTCCCAAATTTAGGGAATTATCCACCTTCCTTGGGAGCAGTCACAGGTATCACTCCTCCCCTCAACTCCAACTTGTTTCTCTTTACTACTCACACCATCACTCCATACTGTACAACATTTTTGGGGCCACTTGACATGTGCTGCTATCTGGATTGTCTCTGACAGCCTGTAGAATACGTTCTTCAGACATATGAGCGGATCTTGGTCTTATTCGATCTATAGTTTGTGGTGCCACAGATTCTCTCTCAGCAACACAATGATAAACAGCAGCAAAGGTTGGATGACTTCGCTGACTTTAATCTGGATACACAATTTGATACAACCACTCAGCCTTGTGTCCATTATAATTTGTATGGCCATATGTAAAATTCATATCTCCCTGCTCACTATATGAATATATCCTGCCATTGTTAAATGGGACACTTCTCAGTTAACTCACTGCTACACACGTTAAACATTGAAGACATACTAGCCACAAATGTACACGAATAACAAATATCACCTAGTCTCCATGACAACACAGTGCCATCAGCCATAAACTTTCTTTAAACTTAATAACTCAAAAATGGAGGATTTGTGAACATATGTTTATATGGACTTTTGTCCTTGTTTTCATGTGAGGAACCCACCCCCAAAGTTTGTAAAAGTATTTTTGATACACCCTGTGTGTGCATATATATATATATATATATATACACAGGGTGTTCCAAAAATGTATACACACACTTAAAAAAAAATGTAGACTAGTAATGTTTTTAAAGTATTTTTTTATCCTAAATTATTTCTTATTACTATAAATGTTATTTTTAGTGAGTACATGTGATCTGGTTATGATCTGTTTTTTTTTTTTCTTAAACAGTGAAATGACATCTAGTGTAAATTGAAAAGTTTTACTAAGGAAAACTTTGTACCCCTGACAGGAATCGAACCTGCATCCCCTTTTTATTTTTTCATCAGTGAAACAAGTTTTTGAGCCAGAGTCTGCCTCTGACAGTTTGGCCATGGAGCCTAGCCAAGGTTGGAATTATCTATTTGGGACTTGTACAAATATATATTTTCTAGCTTCAGTTGGATATCTAAAAAGTAAACAATAATACAGTATGATGAACAGTATTTTAATGCATATATTATGTTTTCTAGCGATGGATGTCGCCAATAATCGCATTAATATTTTTGATTGATTCTATGTGTGATTATGTCTTTGTATGTAAACAATACAGTAATATATTCATTTCTGAAAATGGAAAAGTGGTGAAGCTCATACAAGTTTAGAATTGTGGCCTTTGTTTGGGAATTTGGAATTGAGACCTTTGTTTGGAAATTTGGGATTGTGGCCTTTGTTTGGGAATTTGGAATTGAGACCTTTGTTTGGAAATTTGGGATTGTGGCCTTTGTTTGGGAATTTGGAATTGAGACCTTTGTTTGGAAATTTGGAATTGTGGTCTTCGTTTGGGAATTTGGAATTGAGACCTTTGTTTGGAAATTTGGGATTGAGACCTTTGTTTGGAAATTTGGGATTGAGACCTTTGTTTGGAAATTTGGGATTGAGGCCTTTGTTTGGAAATTTGGGATTGAGACCTTTGTTTGGAAATTTGGGATTGAGACCTTTGTTTGGGAATTTGGGATTGTGGCCTTTGTTTGGGAATTTAGAATTGTGGCCTTTGTTTGGAAATTTAGAATCGTGGCCTTTGTTTGGAAATTTAGTATCGTGGCCTTTGTTTGGAAATTTGGAATCGTGGCCTTTGTTTAAAATTTGAAAATTTTGTTTGAAATTTAAATCGGGCCTTTGTTTGGAAATTTGGAATCGTGGCCTTTGTTTGGAAATTTGGAATTGTGGCCTCTCATTTCAAATTTGGAATTGTGAGCTCCCTGCTCTCTGATGGGTTGCCAAATTGAATCAAACGTGCACAACTGAGAGATTTGTAATGACTGGTTTATGTTCAGTACAAAGCTTGTATTATTGTTTCTATCTTTTAGTTACATTGTGCAACTGTTGGTGCTTTGAGCTAAAGAAAGATCTGATTTTGTTATTTCAGGAGGAAGATTGAAAGAACGGTCATGTTTTGCATGGGCAAATGCCGGCGTGATATCCTCTGGGAACGGCTTCTGAAAGGTGGACAAGAAGATGATGGAAAGATTCTTGTTTTTAAATTAATTAGATGTTTTTGTAAGTCCAGTTTGATTGAATGCATAATCTTTGGTCATTGCTTTCTAAAATGTGCATGGGGCTTACATTTTCTAATGTTGCCTTCATACTTATATAACTCTGCTTGCACACTCATATCCATATAGATTTCGAAAATGTCGGCATAAGAATCAACATTGCATGGCGTTTTTTATGTGGAAATGAGTTTTGATTTCCAAATGCAGATATGAAAACAAATTCCTTCTACACTACCTACAAAACATGCCAAGACAAAAAAGACTAAATTAAAAATTACTTAGATGGTAACCACTTGGGAATACCAGGTGCTATAAGCTTGGATTTGCAGGTGGTGTAGTGGATGATATTTCGGAATTGGAGTTTGATAGAGCTGAATTCTGATTGGGTTCATATCTTCACTTAGATGCCTTAAATACCCCTGAGAGAAATTTGAATTCACCTCTTCTCTCCGAGCTATGGGTAAATTAGTAGAAATTGTATCGGTAAATTTCTATTGTCTCCAAAAAAAATTTACAATCAAAAAAAATATTTTCTGGCTTTAAATAACCTGCAAAAAGTTGATAAGCTGTAAAAAATGTTGGAAGGCATTCAACTTTCTCAGCAACATGTGACATGATAAAAAAAAATGAAATTCAAACTAAAACATTCAAATTCAGACTTTTTTATGTAAATAATTTTTTTTTTTCTCTTTTTCATTCTTTTTTTCTCTTCGTCATTCTTTGTTTTTTTTCTCTCTTTTTCTTCGTTCTTTGTTTTTTTTCTCTCTTTTTCTTCATTCTTTGTTTTTTTTCTCTCTTTTTCTTCATTTTTTGTTTTTTTCTCTCTTTTTTTTTTTTTTTTTTTTTGTTTTTTTTCTTTTTTTCTTCATTCTTTTTTTTTTTTTTAAACATTCATTGTTTTGTTTTTTTCTCTCTTTTTCTTCATTCTTTGTTTTTTTTCTCTCTTTTTCTTCATTCTTTGTTTTTTTTCTCTCTTTTTCTTCATTCTTTGTTTTTTTCTCTCTTTTTCTTCATTCTTTGTTTTTTTCTCTCTTTTTCTTTGTTCTTTGTTTTTTTTTTTCTTTGTTTTTCTGTTTTTTCTTTTTCTTTTTTTTTTTTTTTTTTTCTTTTTTTTTTTCTTTTTTTTTGTTCTTTTTTTTTCTTTTTTCTTTTGTTCTTTTTTTTTCTCTCTTTTTTTTTGTTTTTTGTTTTTTTTCTTTTTTTTTTTTTTTTTTTCTCTTTTTTTTTTTTTTTTTTTTTTTTTTTTTTTTGTTTATTTGTTTTTTTTTTTTTTTTTTCTTTGTTCTTTTTTTTTTTTTTGTCAAATTTGTTTTTTTCTTTTTTTTTTTTTGTTTAAATTTTTTTTTTTTCTTTTTTTCTTTTGTTTTTTGTTTTTTTTTTTCTTTTTCTTTGTTTTTTGTTTTTTTCTCTTTTTTCTTTTTTTTTTTTTTTTTTTTTTTCTTTTTTTTTTCTTTTTTTTTTTCTTTTTTTTTGTTCTTTGTTTTTTTCTTTTTTTTTTTTTTTTCTTTTTTTTTTCTTCCTTTTTTTTTTTTTTTTTTCTTTTCTTTTTTTTTGTTTTTTTTTTTTTTTGCTTGGAAAAAAGTCTTTTTCTTTTTTTTGTTTTTTTTTTCTGTTTTTTCTTCATTCTTTTGTTTTTTTTTTCTCTTTTCTTTTTTTTTTTGTTTTTTTCTTTTTTTCTTCATTCTTTGTTTTTTTTCTCTCTTTTTCTTCATTCTTGTTTTTTTTTTTTCTTTTTTTTTCATTCTTTGTTTTTTTCTCTTTTGTTTCATTTTTTCTTTTTTTTATCTTTTTCTTCGTGTTTTTTTTTTTTCTTTTTTGTCTTCTCATTTCTTTTTTTTTTCTTTTCATAATCTCTTTCATTCTGAAAATTTTTATTTTTCCAGCTATCTCGCCTCACATTCACTGATTTTGAGGAATTGCTTTGTATGGTGGAGTCTTCATCTCTGAGTAAGCTTGATGAACGTCTACTCCATTTTACCAATATGGGTCCCCATTGGTTCAGTACATTGCTTGCATATCTTCCCAGCCGTTATGGAGAACAATTTCGATATTTTGTTAACACTGATGGAAAAACCCAATGTGCAGTAAGTACTTCTGCTTTTAATTTATAGAAAGAAACAGATTATCCACATCCATTTTTTGGGGGCCCATAGTAAACTTCCCTTGGTAACTGTGAGTGAGTGGAGTGAATCTCATGGCTTTTTGAGAACATTCATTCTTTTACAGAATCTATTATTAAATGTAAGGAAGGGAAGAAGAAGTGAGAGAGGAGGAGTAAGGAAAAGGAGAAAGGAGAAAAAGGTTAATATTATAGCAATGATGGGATACAAATTAAACCTGAGCTCCTCATTGGTTAAAATAAACACCAGCAGGAAAACATCTTAATTTACTGATTGGTAGAAAATCCAGCTTCTACCTCATAAAAACCCATTCACAGAGTAATGCAGAACTCTATACATAAATTACCCAGAATACTAGCTGGGATTGCAATAGTCCATGGCTGGGCCCAATGGGAGAGGAAGTCTGTTGTCCAGAAAGCCCAAAACTTTTGATGACCCCATAAGACAACACCGAGGAGGCATTCTGGGGAGCACTTACCATGAATTGCTCAAATTTAGTATCTCATTATGTTTTTGGATTTCATTTTTAGTTGTTGTTATTTGTCATAAAACAATCTTTTTTTCTGAATGTTGTCTTTCCTTGTTGACTGCTGGGAATTTAATAATTGTGTATTTGGGTAACCTTCTTTTATACCGTTATATTCCTCTTTTATACAAGTTTCATTAAAGATAACTTATGAGGTACTGTGGTTAAGATTTTCATTTACTTTTTCTTGTGTTTGTATAAGTGTTTTCTTTTCTGGACATAAAATGTGTAAAAATTGTTCAAATGTTCTGTATAGAATTATGTTATAAAAAAGAACATAATTCTTTATCAAGAAAGTACTTCAAGGGCCTACTAATAACAATATGGCCAACTATAAACAGACGTTAAAAACATATTACATCACCAACCTTTATTGTATCCATTCTTAAAGAATCTAATGTATATTTATCTAAAACAAATGGCATGTAAATAAACACATTCCAAAATCTACATGACATAATGTCTACTACACACACACACACACTTATGTATATACTTAACATCTGAATCCCACAAAGACAAACTAGATTTATTATACACTTATATGCATAAAGAATTATTTGTGGATTTTCAGTTAGGCATGGAATCTGTTGATTTCTTTAAAATCTGAATGGATACATTGTCTCTCTATTAATTTGGGAGGCCACAAATTATACTAACATTTATTTAGCAAGTCAAATGCACATAAAACCTGATTAAGCATTGAAAATCAAACACAAAAGTAAAAAATACCAGAATTTATATTTTTTTTTTCCATAGCTCATTCTCTGATGAAACTTTAATAAAAGGGTAACATGTTAGATTGATAAATGTTTCCTATTTGTTCTTTATCCTATCATTCTGTTGGATTCGATCCATATTTGATCTGTATTTGATCCCCAATTCATATAACATACACACACACACACACACATATATATATATATATATATATATATATATATATATATATATATATATATAGTTTTATGAATTATAATTTTTTTAAATATATTCTTTCTTAAATTTAATATAAATTATCTAAATATGACTTATTTTTAATTTTTTAAATATAATTTATCTTTGGAAGAATATTTTTTAAGAAGAGACTTTTTAAACCTAACTTATCTATATAAACTTTTTTATAAACCTTCCTTTTTGGTCCACTTTTAGTTTCAAATTAACTTCATTCTTCATATAACCACAATTTAATGTCATGAGGTTAATATCTGAGTTTAATTTTATAAAACCTCTTCCCTTTAAGGCTAATACCGTCCACCCTCCTCTGATTACTGTCTTGTGCCTTTCGTCTGACTGAAACATTGAAATTTATAAATTCTGTATTAATTTTTCAATGGCTGTCGCAATTAAATTTCTAATTCCAATCCAAACTCACTCTATACGCCGGGGCTTAATAAGACTGACAAAGTTTTTGTTGGTTGGAATAGATCTATCCCCCGTATGAGGTAATTTGGGATTTTGTTGTGTAATACTAAATATATATAAATCCATTGGTAATAATTTATTTCACGGGATCAAACGGCCATCTGTTCAGACCAATGAAATGGATTAAGGCTGACAATATATTTTTGTTTATACATTATTTTAATACATAAAATTTATTTAAGTAAATTTTTTTTTTAAATAAACAGTATTAATTCAGGCTGGTAAATGTAATTAATACTGTTTATTTAAAAAAAACAGAGCATTTATTTAAATTAATTGTATCTATTAAAATAACGTATAAACATAATATATATATATATGTGTGTGTGTGTGTGGCTATCAACTCAAAGCAAGTATGACCATGTTGACATGTCCAGTCCATCAGTTAACCCACCCCCCACAATACTGCATTCATTTGTTGTGCGAACGACAGTGGCTCATAAAGCCATCCATCGATCTGCATTTCTTGTTACATATATGGCATGTCAAATCATCTATGGGTGGTGGAAGTTGATTTTGAACATCCATCACTTCTAATGTGCCTTTTTATATGCCTTGTCAGGCCCGACCTGAACTTGCGCACTCTAGTGCAGTTTGGGCATTCAAAGCATGTCATTACAAAATCGTCATATGCAATAGACTGTTGGTGTTGGTGTGATTTCTGATGACTTATCAGACCTGCTCTGGGCAGACATATCCAATTGCGTTGGACACAGAGCCAGGTTGGCACCTCATGGCAATTCAGGGATCCCTTTCAAACCCCTCTCTTCAATTCTGCATATTTTTGTGATGCCTCATGGAAGATCTTGACACCATCAACAATACCAACTCTCCAAGAAACCCATTCTTCAGCTAGAGTCTCCAGCTTTCCAGACCAATATTGCACTTGTATAGTGACTCTTTAAGGCAAACATACATACATACTTACACACAAACCAAACTATTAGTAAAGCTTCCAAATACAACTCTACCAACAAAGTCTGCCACTTGAAAGGACAAAAGAAGATAAGAAAAACAAAAACCAACATAAAAAGGAAAGGAAATATAAAACAAAAAAGAAAAAAACAAGACATTAAGAGACAGGTTTCTCCCTAGGCAATAACCTAAAGTGCTCAATGTCTCTAGCAAATAGACAGAGCAGTAGCACTAACCAACAAAAACGATTGCTAAGAGTCTAGGTCCAAAAATAGTTACTCTGAGTTTGAATGCACACACACACACACACATATATATATATATATATATATATATATATATATATATATAAAAGAAATATTTGTAATCTGTATGGATTATCCCAAGGAGGATGTAATCCAGAGAGCTCAATGTAAAAACTGAGCAAATATTAGTTAAATTAAGAAACAAACAACTTGAAGGTTTTCTATGAACACTTAAACTTGTCTGTTTCTTAATTTAACTTATATATATAATTTAACTTATAACACGAATCAAATTTCATTTTTTTCCATTTTTTGTTAAAAATGCCTTTTATTGTTTTTTTTTTTTGTTTTTTTTTTTTTTTTTTTGTTTTTTCTATGTGATTTGAAATCTTTTTTCACAGGTCATTGTGAATGTCGATTGCACAGACACGTGCATCCTGCTGTCAGTAAATAGCAGCACTGGACGAGCTGTGAGTAAAACTGGTCATTTCTTTTTCCAATACATTGTTCTGAAATTAACAAAATATTATTTATGCCCTTTTTGCAGGGTTTGTACATGAAGATTGACCTTTCTCAAATGAATTAGTCTGCCTCCCTTTCTCAGATAAGAACTCAATTCTTCAATACATTATTAAATAATAATTTTATGTTTGTACAATTTCATGTCAGTCGTATCTAGTGGCTCTTGTTGCAGATCAAGTGACAGCAAGGTTCTTCAATAATTTGCCTTTAAGGTATTTTCACACCTGTAATGTTTTATGGTTTTAAATGAAGATCAAGTGCCAGGCAGTCTTCCCAACATTTCTGTATGCTTTTATTACTGTTTTGTAGTCAATGAGTTTATCTAACAGCATGGATTAAAGCACTCAGAAATGGTGTCATTCCTGAAGGTCGCTTGGCACTATGGGTAAATGGTGTGATTTCTGAAGGCAACTTGGTACTATGGGTAAATGGCATCAATCCAAAAAGCCCCTTGGCACCATGAACAAATCGCATGAGTTATGAAGGCCTCTTGACACTATGGGTAAATGGCATCAATCTAAAAGGCCCCTTGGCACAATGGGCAAATGGAGTGATTTATGAAGGCCTCTTGGCACTATGGTCAAATGGTGTGATTTATGAAGGCCTCTTGTCACTATGGGTAAATGGCATCAATCTAAAAGGCCCCTTGGCATGATGGGTAAATGGCGTCATTCCTGATGACCCCTTGGTAGTATGGGTAAATGGTGTGATTTATGAAGGGACCTTGACACTATGGGCAAATGGTGTTATTTCTGAAGTAACCTATGAGTAAATGGCATCATTCTTGATGCAGACTTTGGCACTAGGAGTAAAATTTGGATGTTAAATCAGGAAAAGAATTCTGTAAAAACAAGTTTCATGCAGCTATTACCATTCCATAATGTACCATTCCATCTTGATTTTGAGGAAAGATGGCAAAGAAAGCTATATCAGTGCAGTTTTTGTGACAAGAAGAAAGTGTATATAGTAAGAATGGGAAGATAGATGTGGTGATAATGCTCTCATGCATTTAACATCAGCTTCACTGAAATAGAAACTTTAATTGTAAATCTCTTCATTTGTATCCCCTTCTTTAAAAATGATCTTCAGTATATGTCAGTGTGATCCCCCCCCGCAAAATATCCTGTTGAATTTCCACTGGTTCCTGCTAGTAATAATTCAAAGGCCCTTCAATTTGTCATTTTCAAACTTTCTCCCTTGTCTTTCCAGGATTTGAGTCTCCTCAACCGTGAAGCTCGAACGGCAGCAGTTCTCCAGACGCCAGCAGAAGATGAACAACACCAGGAAGCCATCCAGAATTTGGTGGAAACTTTCATCGGTGCCTGCTGCTTCCATCTTTGGAGTAGCATGCTATGCTAATCTGCTGCTGTACTGCTCTTGTCGGAAACCTCCTTCTCAGCACCAGCGGTCTGACCATTTTGGTTTTGTTGATCAGCAGGTCTAGCCAAATTCCCAGGACAGTCACTCTGAGGGTCTGTGTCTGAAATGAATATAAGGACGTCCCCTCTTTTTCTGTGTTTGCAAACAACATGACAATCTGTTGTTTTTTAAACCCCACCCAATATTTTTTTTTTACTAATATTGTGGTGGGTGCTGATTATTATTACTAATTATTTTATCAGGGCAAACATCTTTGGGTTTTTGTTGTTTTTGCTTTTTTTTTCATGCCTCTCTTGGCTTCAAGTCTGTATACTTTGGACCAGTAAATTTTCTTATCAACATCAGCTGATAAGATGTTGCTACTTTGCTGGATTTATCAGAGATAGACAATAATTGATCATCTGATTGATTGAAAGTTGTCGGATCAATATTGCAGGATCAATATGTGAAAATTGGAATATTGGATTAGG
Organism: Acanthosepion pharaonis; assembly: GCA_903632075.3. Taxonomy (NCBI): domain Eukaryota; kingdom Metazoa; phylum Mollusca; class Cephalopoda; order Sepiida; family Sepiidae; genus Acanthosepion; species Acanthosepion pharaonis. The sequence goes on from CAHIKZ030001451.1 coordinate 469,015, forward strand.
GGAAGTTTGGTGCAAATTATTTTGCAATGAAACATGCAGTACTTTAATTTTTTTAAAACTTTTTTTTTAAAAATTAAAAAAAATTTTTTTAATTTTTTTTTTTTTTTTTTTTTTACTCTTTAAAAAAAAATTTTAATTTTTTTTAATATTTTTTTTTTTTTTTTTTTACTCTTTCTTAAAAAAAAATAAAATTCTGTCAGAATTTCTGGGATGAGGAGTTATTATTTACATTTAACATCTTCATATTTGTTATCATAACAACGTTTCGACTGTTGTGCCCCTGCTACCTTCTTCAGGTGTCCATCAATTCTGCAGGGAATTTTGAGCTGAACCCTTTATTTAATCTGCTAACGTAGATTGTTCTCGTTCCTTATCTAGGGTGATCTTGTTCACATTTTAGTACTGCTCACTTATTGCATGCCTTATTTTGGCTAAGTCTGGACTACCCAATCCAGGGATTGAACTTGTAATTTGTAAACCAATGCTTTAATCTACTTCCTTTTTATGTGTCCTGTCCTTTCAGGACATAGGCGATCATGGTTCTCTACCTCCTTCTCTCTGTCATCACCCCCAGACCACATTCGGTCATCCACTTGCTTAAGCCTGCTAGGTATGTCCTGCATTGTTTTTCTTTGTCTCACTTTTCCTATATTTGACCCATGAGTCTCAGATTCTCCAGGCCCTCCTTCTTCATTATGTGTTCCAGAAACTTCAGTTACCTCTTCCTGATGTTAAGTATAAGCCTCCTCCTTGTTTGCATCCTCTCTAAGATCTCATCGTTGCTCACATGCTCAGCCTTTAGCATCTTTAGCATCCTTCTGTAGAACCACATCTCCGTCACCTCGAGTCTCTTCATCATCTTTGAGAAAATCATCCATCATTTGCTGCCGTAAAGGACAGATGTCATATAGCAGCTCAGTATTCTTTGTTACCAAAGAAATTCTCCTGTCTTGCAATACTCACTCAAGTTTTTGGAATGTGTCCTTGGCCATCCCAATACATCTATGGATCTCGGAGTTCTCTGTCAAAACGCTCCCCAGATATTTAAACTTCTGTGTTTGCTTGATTCTAATGTTCCTGACCTGTAAATCGCATCTCAGGCTCATCCTTTTACTTATGATGATGACCATGTGTGTGTGTGCAATCCCTGGTCAAGTCAGACCCAGTGGAAAAATGGCAAGCAATAACAAAGTAGTAAAAAGCAACAAAATCAGATATCCCTAGACATGAACAGTGGAACAACGTAACCTTTGTAAAGTAAGTAAAGGGTTTGATTGAAAATTCCCTGGTGGTGACCTGGATTGACAGACATCTGAGGAAGGATGGAGAGCACACTGTTATGATGATAACAAAAAGAAAGATAAGGCCGTAAGTCCGAATGTAAATAAAATCCAGTTCTTTTCTAAGTTCAACCATGTTGGTCAGTCACATTGTCACCTGGTTTATGGCCACATCATGTTGAAACACTGGTACCTGTACAATCACCGATGTTAAACAGCATCAAAGCTTGGCAGTACCTAGATGGGTCACCACTTGGGAATACCAGGTGCTGTAAGCTTGGAGGTGCGGATGGTGTAATGGATAATGGCTCAGAATTGTTAATCGGAGGGCCAAGTTTCAATTCCCGTTGGCTTCATTATATTCACTTACATCCCAAATATCTTTTGGGAAAGGTATGAATACACCTTCTCCCCCAGCTATGGGTTAATTAGTAAAAATTTGTATCACTAAACCATTATTATCTCAAAAAAAATTCTTACAATTTAAAAATATTTTCTGGCTTTAAATAACCTGCAAAGGGTTGATAAGCCATAAAAAAAACAATCAATGAAATACTAATTAACTACATAGCCATGTCTTTTAAATTTATTTACGTTCTCTGGAATATAAATGTATAGAATCTACTATGAGCACAAATTAAGGGATCAGTTTATATATTGATTGCAGTATTGAATTGATCCCCAATTTTGATATCCACATTATAATTTCTTGTTTGTTTATCAAATTCTGATTAGGTATAAATCCACCTCTTCTCCCCCCAAATATGGGTTAATTAGTAAAACTTCTATCACTAAACCTTTATTATCCCCCCACCAAATCTTATAATCTAAAAAATATATTTTCTGGCTTTAAATAACCTGCAAAGGGTTGATAAGCTATAGAAAATGAATGAATCAAAACTTTCTTTGTATTAGATTGACATGTATTTTAGGCAGAGACTATGGCTTATGCTTTGAGTTAAAACATGTCCAGCCTCCTGGATCAAAATCATTTTACTGGTTCCATTTTGTCATATAACCAACTGTTGAAGCAATTTTACACTCTGTTCCTCGAGCAGAACCAATTTTATTAAATTGGTTTTATTATTGCCTAAAAAAAATAATTTTGAGTGTAATAACATTGTCATGCTGGCAAATAAAATGTACAAGAGTTAATTTTCTGATATGGAACACATCCGGACTTTGTTAATCAACATTGACCAGTAGTTATGTAGCCTGGTGCTCCAAATGTGGAGCTTACATTCTAGTGTGTGACGTCTGAAAGAAACTGCCTCCTCTTTCCTCTAGAGTTGGTGTTTATACACCTGCCTGACATATCTATTCTTTCTCATACATACCCATTCTAGGCTCCTGGCCATATCGCATTGAAACACCAATTCTTATCTGATCCCTGAAGTTAAGCAACATTGAGTTTGGTTTGTACCTAGATGGGTAACTGCTTGGGAATACCAGGTGCTGTAAGCTTAGATGTATCGGTGGTTTAATGGAAAATGATTTAGGATGAGAAATCAAGAACCAAGTTCAAATTTCGGTCAAGTTCTTTATAATGACTTAAGCACAAATACCCTTGAGAACGGTAGGAATCCAACTCTCTCCCCCAGCTATGGGTTAAATGGTAGGACTTCTATTGAAAAATCATTAAAAAATTATACAATCCAAAGGTATGTTCAGGCTTTAAACAACCCGCAAAAAGTTGATTAGCCTTAAAAAAAATCAATCAAACCACCAATTTGCTCAATCATGTTGATCTGCAGATGGCAGCCAGAAGGTGACCTCTCAGGTCAACTCTGCAGCTAGCTCCTCTGATAAACACCGTGAGTGAAAAGTCTATTTTGACCCGATCTGAGGTGTGCCCAGCTCATAATGTGCAATTATAGATGATGTTTTCATCTTTTTTTTTTTTTTTTTAATAATGTAAGGCAAAGATGTTTGTCCTGACAAAGTGAATTCTTGTACTAAGAATCCTGACTTTGCACATTTTAAAGCAGAATATCTAACACCTGTATTCTGGCTTTCACACATCCTTGGCGCTTGTTAGTAGAGTACCCTCTCCCCAAACCTGTTTTTTATTTGTGTCTATTACCTGTTATTTTTACAGGTCATTAAAAAGATTTGATACAGCCCTCACCTGTCATTTCTTATAAAAACAAAAAAAATTTTTAGATCTATACAAGCAGACATTTTAAAAATCAATCTAGAACAAAAAGTGGTAACAAAAAAAAAAATCTATTACTGTAAAACGATAATACTGAAATATAATAAGAAAAAAAAATGGCCTATGTTTTTGGTGTATGAACTATGTTGGGACTTATCCGGATGGATGATCTGCCTGCCTATTACGTTGCTTTGGTAATTTACAAATTCAGATGTCAGTGCAATGCTGAGTATGTCGGCAGAACAGGTCAAAATTTGGAAGCATGGATCAGCCAACACGTACCCAGCAATATCCACAAGGGAAAAAGCTGACAATTTTAATAGGAGCATTATCATGTTCAGCAATAGCTGAATATTTAATTAAAAACCAATAGTGTACCTGTTTTTATAGCCTGGTTATGTTTCAGTGTTGAGTAAGCCTAATACTGATTTTAACTTGAAAATTTTGTAATTGGTTTATATTAAGTCCTACCAGCCATCCAGCTCTCTGCAAGGAATTGTTGGTGGGCTTAAAGGTAATTAGCCTTTAATATATTTTTTTTTTTTTCATATAACATTCGTCTGGGACTGTATTTTTTTTTTAGTTGCTGTGAACATTTTTTTCTCATTGATTTTTACTCTGGTGCAAGAGGACTGATAAAGTTGTCTGTCTTTATTCATTTTTTTTTATTATTATATTTTAGTATTAATTTAGATTAATATGTATTTTTTGTTACTACTTTTTAATATGTCTGCTTTTATTGTTTTAAAAAAAAAATACTTTTTTTTTTTTTCCTTTGGCACTTTTCCAAAGTTAATATTACGGACTTGGGGTTCTGGTACTTATGTATCAACTCAGACAAATATCTTTCTCTTTGCAGTTTTTGTTTTCATAAAAAAAAAGCCACAAAAAACACAAAGCTATCATTCAATATGTCTTCCATTCATCTATAGACATTATAAAAATTCATCTACTTTTGCATGTACTGTGTTACTCGATTAAATCCAGACTAATGCCACTTGCATCAGGCGTTAAATGATGTGGATGTGAATTGTTGCCAGTCGCTTTTTGGCATGTTTTTTTCCTGCTAATTTGATGGTTCAGTTTAAGACGAAACAGTGTAGTGTTTTTTTGGTTAATACTGAAGCACATTTTTACACGAACCGGCAAAGATGTGCAAAAATGATGAGCATAGAGAAATATTTTGATAAAGATTTTGAGAAAACAACAAAAACAACAAAGATGAGGATATTAGGCTGATGTAAATCTATAAATACATTTTATGATGGCTGTTGTATTTAAACCATAGCCTCCTGGTGTCAGTTTAAGCTGACGTTATCTTTTTTTCTTTTTCTTTTTTTCTCCATATATTGGGATCATTTTGTTTAAAGTTTTTACTTTTTTTGATTTCAGATGAAAACTTGGAAATTTGTCAACATACAAGGGCTGATCAAAAAGTATCGGGACTGGTGCTATAAAAATAAAACTACAATGCATACCAATTCGACATTTAATCTCAGCTGAATTTATCTTGTTCCGAAGCTACACCCTTTATCCAGTGTAGTTTTCTATTTCCTGTAACTCCGTTTTTGCGGATAGCGAGCAGCTACCTTGTCGGATTCATTTGGATTGCATTGACATCATAAAATCTTGTTTCTTTCACATGGGACTTGATTTTTGGAAAGAGGAAAAAAGTGAGATCTGGGGTATATGGTGGTGGTGGTTGGACATAGGGAATGTTGTTCTTAACCAAAAACTGCTTCACGAGTTGTGGTCACTGATGGAACTTTTGTGGTGTGGTGAGTTGACCACACTCTACACACTTTCCTTCCAAGCACTGCTATAAACAATGGAAGTGATTGAGAATGTTATAACTTAGTGTCTATGCATGACAAGGTTTAATGTCAGTCTTTAGCTCTGTTACCAACGTTCGCAACAGTTCTGATACTTTTTGATCCGAACTCGTATTTCAGTTAAATTTTCTCTTTCCAAAATTTATAGTTTCTAATTATAGTTTAAATATATGGTTAAAAAAGGTGTCAGTTTAAACTGACATCAGGAGGATATGGATTTAATTGACACCATTTTTTTTATATATTGTGATCATTTTAATTCAAGTTTGTATTTTTTTTATTCAGATGAAAATGGGGAAAATTCCCTGATATATTTAACTGAAATTTTCCCTTTCCCAGATTAGTTTATAATTAGTTTAGATATATGGGTAAAAAAAAGATGGTGTCTGTTTAAACTTACACCAGGAGAAAATGGATAAAACAAACAAAAAGGCATTGTTTGTTTTTCAATTGCTGATGAGATCAGCATTTTTCTTTCTTTCTTAGTGGTATATTTTCCAGTGTCTGTGATACGGTTTGAGAGGTTTCAATTTGATGGTGTGTATTATTAAAATTATCTTTTGAAAGATTGAAGCCAATTTGGAAAAAGTGTAGGAATTTTTTGAAACACAAGTGTCAACTGACAAATTGTTTTCCTACAGAAAAAAGGGCAATTTTATTTGTATTTCTAGTTTTTTACATGGAAGCTCAGCTAATCATTCTTTAAATTGTACCAGTTGTTTTATCGTATGAAAATATTTGTCTTGTATTTAATAAATCGCAGTGGCAAGGAAAAAAAGAGAAAAAAAAAAACTTTTTTTTTTTTTTTACATCAAGGGAGATAATTCTTGATTATTTATAAAAAAAATATTTTAAGTTAATTATGTAATAAAAACTATCCAACAGAATTATCATTTGCAATTGTTCACTGGACATAAAATGTGTAAAAGTTGTTTGGGAGCCATTTTAGATTCTTTTTTTCAAACTTGACAAGTAATATTTGTGGGTAAGAGTGCTCAATATCAGGGGAGATTGTATCGAGAGTCTGTTTCGTGTTTGAATGCAATCTTTGGGCCATGAAGATTTCATTCAAGCATAAACATTCTGTCGCTTCTCATTTTCTACCATTCTCTCTCTCTCTATATATATATATATATATATATATATATGTTAATACAAATAAAATTTGTGGCTTACCTGATTTATGTTATATTTAGCATCTCTCTCTCTCTCTTGACTGTGGAGTTTCATTAACAAACCCTTTTTGTAACTGTTGTCCACTCGTCAGGAGGTTTCAGCAATTGACTGCAGTTTTTCTCATTTTTCTTTGTTTTTATACCAAGTTTGATAACATCAATTAGTCAAGTGACAAATTTTATATTTGTATTAATCTTATTAACACTCTATCTCTGATATCGAGCACTTTATTGCAAAGACCGCTTGCCTTAAATACCCTTTCTTTCAGACTATCACTAACTGGTAGCATTTCTGGATTCACACTTTCTTTATTATCACTATATATAGTGTATTTGGGCAGCAATTCCTCTTTTATACAGATTTCAATTTAAGATGGCCAACATGGCACTGTGACTGAGTAAAATATTTGTAAAAATTAATCACAGTGCCTTGTCAGTCGTCTGAAACCTGTGTATACATGTATGTATGTGTGTGTATATATGTGTGTATGTGTGTGCTCATAAACAAAATCCCTCTCCCTCCTTAAAAACGAAATACTGCCAATCATAATCTTTTGTCTTAAAGGGTTTATTCAAACTATGACTCTTAAAATGTTTTCTTTCATTATTTCATACATACACACACACACACACACTCTCTCATAAGTTACTTCCCCATATTTTATTTTTTTTTAACTAAGTGTATCCATTTATTAGGGTCCCAGCAACTTGGTCTTTTTATACATTGTGCTGACCCTTTATATGTTAAAATATAAGGTGCTAGCAGTACTAACTTACTTTGATCCCCACCAAACTATGAAGAATTCACAATTTCTAACCCCCCCAATAACTATTAGACACACACATGCATACAGGTTGATCTAAAAGTCATACTCTGATTTTTATGTTAGTTTAAAATTATTGGAAAAAACATTTGAGAAAATTTATTTATTAATTAAAAATCCTTTTCCTTATAAGTAACTGTAAAAATGCATACATAAAATTTCAAAATAAAAGAAATAGGCATAAAATAATGACATAAAGTAACCTTTGAACCCACTCTGGGTTTGTCCGAAGAAAAAAAAATTTAAAAAAAAAAACACGTTGAGCCCAACATTTTTTTTAATGACATGACAGCAGGGAATTAATACTTTCATTTTATTTTTACTTGATTTTTCAATAATGTTTGCTTCCCCAGACTGTTCTGACTGTAGCCCCATCTCCGAGGGAATGCTCTCCCTCCCCTGCCATATTGAACATTGAAACAATCAAAAGTCAAAACTTTTGATTGTTTCATCAGACAAAGAGCAGTCATCATGGTAAACATTTTGCATGCAATCTAGAATCATTATTGTGATAATTCAATTTCGGATTCTGTTTTTTCTTGAAGTGATGATGGCTTCAAATTGTTTTTTCTTTTTTTTTTTTTTTTTTTTTTTTTTTTACTGCTTTTGAAATGTAAATCGAAAGAAAATATTAAGAACAATGAAAATATGCAAATTTTGTAAATAAATGTGCAATAAATAATAATAAAGAAATCAAATAAACCACTTTTGGAATCAATGTACCTCATATCAGGCCCAAACTTTTTTAAACACCCCTTGTGTGTTTGTATATGTGTCTGTATGTATATGTATGTACATGTATGAATTTTATATATATATATATATATATATATATATTTTGTGTGTGTATGTGTCTCTTTATATGTGCATGTGTTGATGTGCGTGTCTTTGTGTTTGTGTGTATGAGATATATATATGTCCAAGTATAGGATTGGTGCAAACGGAATAAATTCCAATAACCAACAAATACTATTCTTAAGAGTGCTCAATACAGATTAGAGCAAATATAATCATTTATTCAAAAATTATAACATAAAAATGTTATAAACTCACTAGAAAAATAGCCATTTTGTTTCAACACTTCTGGTGTCTTATCAAGTGATGGTGTTGAATGGTAGAACAAAGGTCTTTATTCTACATTCAACATCATCACTTGATAATACAGAAAGTTTGAAACAAAATGGAAAACAAAAATTTTTAACATTTTTGAATAATTTTGAATATATATATAAAGACAATAGGAAAACTGTATTAGCTGACAGAAATTTGTTTTTGTTGAACTTTTCAAGGCAAAAACAGAAGAAATGAATTTATTGAAAACAAAGTAGGATTTAACAACAAGCAAAATGTCCTTAGCAACTAGAAGAATTTAAAAAATGCTATTCATATTGTCAACTGAAAATTACTTGAAAATACTTGACATAATTTTCAGTTGACAATATGAATACAATAGTGTTTTCTAAATTCTAGTTGCTAAGGACATTTTGTTTGTTGTTAATAGTTACTTTGTTTTCAATAAATTAAATTTCTGTTTTGCCTTGAAAGTCCAAATCAAAGCATTAGCTAATAAAAACAGTTTTCCTATTGTCTTTTACAGGTTACAGAAATTTTTACATATATATATATATATATATATATATATATATAGAGAGAGAGAGAGAGAGAGAGATAGTTTAATGTGAATCTGACAGAATGGTAAACATGTAAGTTTTGAAAACTTCCACTTTGAAATGTTCTGCTAATGAATCAATATCATCAGAAAAGCTATTTTATTTCTCATAACAAACCTTTTTATGCTAGCAAAACAAAACAAAGAACGAGTTTCACGTTAAGCAACCAAATGCTTGATTTTATTCTAATTACATTTTTGTCTCACTTTTTCTGATGATGCCAATTCACTGATGAAGCATTTCAAATTACAGTTTTCCAAAATGTCTTCTAGATTTACCATTCTGACAGATTCTCAACCAACTTGTATACACACCACTTTAAAAAAAAAAAAAAAAAGAAACAAAGTTTAAAATGCCACTTGAGTTTTTTTGCTAGGGTGAAACTTGTGTATCAGCATGAACTTTGACCTTTTTTTTTTTTTTTTAAAAGTCGTGTCAGCAGGTTGTGAAGTGTCTGTGTTTTGGTCAGGTAGACATTAAACACTTTCTACTATTGTATAGGTGGGGGGGGTCTACCGTTTGGTCTTTCTTTTTTGGTTTGTTTCTCTTTCCAGTTTGTCTTTTTTTTTTTTTTTTTTTGTCACTTGGCAGGTTTTGTATTGGTTTTATCCAATACTTTAGTTTGTTTTATACATATTCACTCCTGTAGTTCAGTGCTACTAACAAGCAGAATTTTTTTTCTTTCTCCTGATGATGGCCATACTGGCTGAAACTAGTTGAGGAACTTAATTGAAATAATAAAACAAAAAATATATCAATATACAACATAGTATGTCTGAAGATTTTAATTTTTTAATATTTTTTATTGTTCAACACACACACACACATATATATATATATTAAAAAAAAAAGCGTCAGGTGGTCATTTGATAAAAAATCGCCTCAGGATACTGTAAGGTTGAAAACAAGGTAAGAATATTCAACTAACCTCCTGATTTTTAAAGTTAAAAGCTCTACATGTTATTTTACTTTTGTTTTTTTTCACATACGTATTGAGCACATTTAAATACTACTGTTTCCTGATCTGATGTAACACTGGCGATTAAGCTTTTATGTATTATATGCACACATACACACACTCATGTATATATTATATATATGTGGCAATCTGTTTTGTGTCTGAATGCAATCTTCAGGCCATGTTTTGGCTTGACTATATATATGCTTGTTAATGGTGCATTATGGGTAGCAAGGTCTATTGTATTATCCCAACAGTTATTGGGTAGATGGTAAAGGTTATATTTCAAATTATTCTGGAGGATATTGAGTAGAAATCATTGAAATTATTTATTTTATTTTAGAAATTGTTTATTTATAATATAAAAAAAATTAAAATAATTTTAAAAATTCAATAATTAAAGAAAAAATCTAAATAATAAACAAATTAACAAACTACGAATACACATATAAACACAAGTAAATGTAATAATAACAATTAACAAATAATTAAGTAATAAATAATGACTAAAAAAAGTTAACAATCAACATTATATAAAATAGCTACAAATAACTGCATTCGGATTCACAATTATTTCTACTAAATAATTTCTAGAATAATTTGGAACATAACTGTTGCCAGCCACCCAATAACAGTTGGGATAATACAACCTGATACCTATGATGCACTATTTCTCTGCATTTATAACTAATCGAGCCCAATTGCAAAACATGGCCAGAAGCTGACTTCCAAGCATGTTAAAGACTGTCGCCACTCGGTTTTTACTTCAGTGTCAGCATATACATACATATATATATATATATATATATTTGCATAGTAAAAATCATTTCCAATGCATTTTCATGGTAAGACTCATTGGCCAATGAATTTTCATAGTAAAAATCATTTCCAATGCATTTTCATGGTAAGAATCATTGGCCAATGCATTTTCATAGTAAAAATCATTGGTCAATGCATTTTCATAGTAAAAATCATTGATCAAAGCATTTTCATAGTAAAAATCATTGGCCAATGCATTTTCATAGTAAAAATCATTGATCAATGCATTTTCATAGTAAAAATCATTTCCAATGCATTTTCGTAGTAAAAATCATTTCCAATGCATTTTCGTAGTTGTTGTAACTGAGAAAGGGTCACTGAATGAGGAATAACCAAAACAGAGTTTAGAAATGGTAATCTGGCTGCTGGTCTAGCATTTTAAAGTCTCTGACTGATGCCAAATCGGCTTGAAGCAATCAGATGTCTAGCCACATGGCTCCTGAAATATCAATTTCAGTTGAGCTCTCTGGGGACGAGGTGTGGGTTGGTAAACAGTGACTATTATAGCTATATAGCGAGACTCTTCGCAGATGCGAATTGAGTCACTGTCGGTCACTGGGCGTGTTTCTAAAAATAAATATGCTAAAAATCCACTTTCATCCCTACCGTGCGCCGACGGCTTAATGGTTAGAATCTCCGACTGACACCAATTCAGTCGGGTTTCGATTCTAGCTAGAGGCTAGTCTAGCCACACTGATGAGCTGTGAAACAGTGAAACTGTCTGTCTGTGGATGACGTTTTTATATATATATATATATATATAAGTAAAAACTTATCAAATAACACTATAAAATAGCTACAAATAACTGCATTCAAATTCACAATTATTTCTACTAAATAATTTCTAGAATAATTTGAAACATAACCATTGCCACCCACCCAATAACAGTTAGGATAATACGCCCCCCCCCCACTCTACTAAATCTCAATTTTCACAAGGTTGTATTCATATAAAATACAAATTCTATTGTAACCTAATTATGTACAATAATGGATCATATGCAATATAGGTGAACAATTCAACTAGAAAAATTGAAAATAAATACAATGTATCTATATACAAATTCGAGATATGTCATAATAGATCATTCCAGCAATTTATTTTTCTTGTTTAAAAAGTTGAATAATTTTAATACATTCAACATTTTGGATAAAATAATAGTAAATTTTATATAGTGTATTTTCAAGGCTTGCTATGAGCAAAACTAATTCATGGATTTGTACAAAAAAAAAAAAAAAAAGTCCCCAGAATTATGTCAAAATCTGCAAAAACTTTTCATCCTTTAATAGTCAGCTATGCTTAGTTTAATTTGTAACCTATATCAATGTCAGTAGAAAAAAAGCAAATGTTGATGGCAAGGATCCCAAAGTTCTGCCTGGGGCTCCTTATTAGGCTCTCCACCATTTAAAGTGTGGGTTCTGGGGTTGTATGCACTGGCCCTGATATTACTCAAAAAACCAAATACATTACAAAAATAAATTTTCATTTTTCGTTATTTCAAGTTATATATGCATCTTTCTGTGCATGAATAATGGAATAAAAATGACCCACTATAACTATTTTGTATTATAAAAAAAAAAAAAAAAAAAAGATTTATTTCTACCTTTCTTAAATGTACATATTGTCTTAAAACTTTTCTTTGTAGTAATGGCTGAAAATTTTTTTATACCATAAAAGTATACTATATGCATATAACAGTATGAAAGGGGTGAGTATATATGAGAGGGTCTTACTTTAATATTTATGGGAAAAGGAGCAGGACGGTGGTGTCCTCTATGTACCAAGTGAACCTTGTGGTTTTTTTCTCTGCCCTACCAGTCAGTCATTTATGTGCCATGCGTGATACACGATTAGGCAATCATGTATCTTTCGATACATGACTGACAAGGCAGATTTTTTCCCACAGTAGATTGCCATTTCTTTCTGCGGTAGATCAGTTGCCATCCAAGGCTATAGAACCCAGTCTGTCCTGCTATTTACCCATAGCTGGGTGGAAAAGAAGAGGCAGATTTTTTTCCTGCCATAGATTGCCAATTCTTTCTGTAGCAGACCAGTTGACATCCAAGGCTATAGAACCCAGTCTGTCCTGCTATTTACCCATAGCTGGGTGGAAAAGAAGAGGATTCATTTTTTTCCCCAAGGCCAATTCTTTTTAGCACAGTTGACATCAAGGTTATAGAAAGTAAAATGGATTTGACTGGGATTCAAAATACCTATTACAGCAAATTCAATATCATGGTCAAATAACCATGGGAAATGTATAAATCCTCTACCACTGGGGCCAAATTATCCTTTTACGCTAATATAGGCTGCAGCCTAGGGCCCCTCAAGCTTTTATAAGGAATAGATTTTAATTTTGTATATGTTATAACTTTTAAACAGTTTCATAAACTGTAATGATATCAAAATGACAAACTCCAACTTATTTAGATTATTTTATTGTTATAATACTGGTTATAAAAATTTGTTTCTTACTACAGGTGTATTAAATTTCTTTCTTACTATAGGTGTGTTGAAATATATGCTAATTTGGTTTGCCATAAACAGTGCTAGTATTTCTTAAAGAATATTTTCATTGACAAAAAAACATGATTATTCTAGTTTATTTAAAGAATTTGGAATAAATTTGCTATGTAAATGTTACTAAAATATATCACAAGTAAAAATATTCAAAATGGGTGTGGGCAAGTTAGAGGGCGGGGGGGCTCCATGATTTCATTAGTCAAGATGCCCCAAAAGGCCATAATCTGGCCCTGTCTACTGCTGTGGGCTTGTGATGTTTGACTTAGTCACAGTCTACATAGCAACCTTCATGGACTGACATATCTTCAAGTGTGAAATAGCAACTGGCTTTCAATACTCAATGAATTGATTGCACTCATCAGTGGTCACATGACCCTCATAACTTTGCTTCAATTAATCAACCTTTGCATCACTACACTATGGATGATGTTTCAGGCCCAGCATCCATCATGTCTTGATAAGCGTATTTGAGAATGGCAGTCACACCTTCACTTTGCATAGATGAAGTTTGATGCTTGCTAGGTAGATTTTAGGTTATCCTTCTTTGCTTGTTCCCCTCTGACTATTTGGCAAATGTCATCTCAAATTTGAGGAGGTCTTTCTGCACTGCCAGCCTCCAGGGTTATCATTTGGCAGCTACAGCTTCCAATGTGCCTGAGTTGATGCCTTACACTCCTCTTACAAATATCTTTGTAGTGTAGTGTAGTTGTGGTTTGACTATGAGTTGTCTTTCCAAAGCCAGTTCTCTATACAAGAAGTCCTTGGGCGTTTCTTCATTTTTACAGGATGATCTTTTCGTGGTTACAGCTTCCCATGTGTCTGGCTTGATGCATGGGGTCTGGAGGTCTTTTTTTTTACATATATGTTTGTAGTGATTTTGGAGTCAGTTGATGGAGTGATTTCCCAGAGTGTACAAAAGGTCATTGGGTATTTGTTCATTTGCACAAGATTTTACAAACAATATTTCTAATGAAAAAGATTGAGTAAATGATTTCAGAACTTTATTTGATTTTGACTTTTTATATAATTATAATTTTTATTAATTTATTTTAATTATTTTTGTTTATTACTAACAGTATTATTATTAGTATTAACATATCTATTTAATTTTTTAATGAATGTTTTAATTTAAAATTCATTTAAAACTTTATATATTTAATCTTTATGTATTGTGGGTTATGTCAAATTTTTACACATTTTCAGTTTATTTACTTTTGGAAATATGCAGTTTTTAATAATATTGACAAAAACACTTATTTCTATTTTTAATTTTAACATTTAAAATTTTATAAATTTATATGTATATTTATCTATAAATTTTAGCATTTAGATAACAAATTTTAACAGTTAACATTTTTAATTCTAACATTTAAACTTGATCAATTTTATAAATTTATGTATATATGTACATTTATAAATTTTAACATTTAAATTAGCAATTTTATTAATATATGTGTTTGTTTATATATTGATTTATAAATTTTAACATTTAAATAGTATTTATTTTTAATTTCATCATTTATTTTTCAACAAAATTGGCTGTAATTTTAGTTTTTTGTTTTTTTTTTTTTTTTTTTTTTTGAAGTAAGTTCCCTTGATTTCAGTTTTATTTTTAATACTAAAGGGCTTTGCTATAAGAAAGACACTAGGATAGTATAGCTGGCCTTGGTTGGTATCCTAAGACTATTTTTTTTTATTTAATTAAAAAAAATGAAAAAAATATCATCTGACTGGAGTGGAAATATCCCGATTTTTAAGTGCAAAAAGAAATTTGTTTTTTTATGGCAGCCATTTTTTAAAGGGCGGTAACTCTATAAAAAAAATTTCCTTTTAGCATCTAATTTAGAAATACATATAAGGTTCAAAATAATTCTTTTATTTATTTTGTAAACATGGAATATTTTTTTTCAAAACGTGATAGGTGGATATTTTACTATTCAAGGAAAATTTTTAAAAATAATTCAGATAAACTATATTGAGGAGAAAAAAGCAATTATTTTTTGACAAAGTCTTTTAAAAACCTTTGGACCCATAAAAAACAGTGGGTCAAAAAGATGGTTTTTCTTTTGAAACTACTAACAATTTTTTTTTTTTTTTTTCTTACAGTAAGGTTCACCTTGTACAAGGCCTGGTGGGGACACTCGAGGACTGTATACCTCCTTGACTCATTTGAAAATGTATATTATTTTAAAAGTCTGTTTAGTATTTTAATAACCATAAAAATGTTACTCTATTTACATTATTCGGACTATTGTCCTCATCTTTGCCATATTTATCCCAATGTTTGACCATTGTACACTCTAGCCTTCTTCAGATGGTTGGAATGTCAAACTGAACCCTTTATTTCGCTCTCTGGGATAAACTGTTCTAGTTCCACGTGCCATGTCTAATGGATATCAGTTATCCTGTTAATTCTCCTTTTCAAGTTCTCCACCGCCTTAACCAGGTATTGAACTCACACTCTTTGGGTCCTGTCACTGGATTTAACTAACACCTTTATCCACCGTGCCATGTGTCCTTGAGGACAATAATGTAAATAGTGTACATAATACCTCATCTCAGAAATATAGACAGATACTGAAAAATGTTACTATTTAATTGTTAATATGGGAAAATTAGTGACTCCCAATATGAGTCGTAAAAGGAATGAATGGTGTGAGAAATGAACCGTTTAAAAAGCATTCTTACATTATACAATGAAAATAAGATGAGAGAATTGCTAAACATATTCTTTTAGCAGTTAATATCATGGCATCGGGGATGAAGTCCAAATACATGTATCTGTTTGAAACACTTATCTGAAGTTGATCAGATCTCTTTTTCTGATGACTGCTTGTCGATGTATTATTCAGGTTTGTTCATAGCCAGCAACATCTGTTTTTTGGAGTAGGCTAAAATGCATCCATTCACATAGGTGGCCTTCAAGCCTCTCACCTTTAGTGCCTAAATTTAGGTTTTACCCATTATTATAAGATAAATGGATTCATCTTCCCTCTCAGAAGTCGTTTCAACCAAAGGGAGATAACCTATATTTTTCATATTAGATTATAAAACAATATGAACCAACTATAATGAAATTTTTATTCTTACCCATTTCATAAAGAAATGAATACAAAAAGAAAATTAAATCATAAATTTATATAAATGACTATGAACAAAAAAATTTAAAAGAACACATAAGGATTAGTAACCATTGTAAATTGCAATGTATAAGTTGACCTCAAGATTTTTTAGCTCAAAACATACAGTAGGTTACTAGTCGCCCCAAACTTTGACCTACTGGTAAATGAAATTAGGCTATAGTATATGATAACCTGTGTCAAAATTACATAAGGTCACACCAATTACCAATTATAAATTTTGAAAAAACATATTTTCTAATTATTTCTTTCATTTGTTCTTGCCGCATAAACTCACTAAAATAGACTGAGAACTTTCCTCCTTCTTTCTTTCCTCCTTCTTTCTTTCCTCCTTCTTTCTTTCTTTTTCTTCTTTCTTTCCTCCTTCTTTCTTTCCTCCTTCTTTCTTTCTTTTTCTTCTTTCTTTCCTCCTTCTTTTTCTTTCCTTTCTTTCTTTCTTTTCTTCTTTCTTCTTTTTTTTTTTCTTTTCTTCTTTCTTTCTTTTTTCTTCTTTCTTTTTTTTCTTTTTCTTTCTTTTTCTTCTTTTTTCTTTTCTTCTTTCTTTCTTTTTTCTTCTTTTTCTTTCTTTTTCTTTCTTTTTTTCTTCTTTCTTTTTCCTTTTCTTTTTCCTTTTTTCTTCTTTTCCTTTTTTTCTTTTTCTTCTTTCTTTCTTCTTATTGAGACTCTAGCCATAATATCTTCTATATGAGTTGTATAGCAAACAACCTACAACACACACCAGTAGGTACCGTATATTGCATTGCTATGTTATCAAACATTTAAAATTCATCATCAGGTCTACTGATAAACAGATTAAAGTCAACATCAATGCCTATAAAATATTATGAATGTGGCAATAACGATAAGGACACTAACCCAGACAATGTAAATAAGTGCTAGTTAGTTTATGACACAAATTTAAGACACTAAAAGCTAGTTACCATAAATTGCAATGTACAAGTCAACCTGGTATACAAATCATATATACCTACCATATAGGTAGACCCCCAAAACTTAGACTGACTGGTAAATGAAGTTAGGCTACAGTATACAATAACCTGTGACAAAACTACACAAGATCACAACAATTACCTGTATATTGAGACGCTAACTGTATCTTTGTATATTAGTTCTATAGCAAACAACTTACAACACAATGATAGGTACTGTATATTGTATTGGTATAACTTAATAAACATTTAAAAATTGTTGGTCAACATCAACTTCTATAAAACCTTAACAAATACATTACACATCATGCCAGGTAGTTTTTTTTAATATTGTATGTTATTGTGGTGTACAGGAATTGTTAGGAAAGATGTTTCATTTGTTTACAAATTGATAGCAATGGTTTGCATTTTATGCCCACCATATAAGTTGACTCTAGTTTTGGAAAGATGTTTTTAGGCTTGAAAAGTTGATTTGTATGCCACAATTTATGGTCATTATAAATTTTGAAAAAACATTTTCTAAGCATTTCTTTCATTTGCTCTTGCTGGATAAACTCAGTAAAATAGGTTAAGAACTTTTTTTCTTTTTTTTACTTCTTTCTTATTTTTTTTCTTCTTTCATTTTTTTTTCTTTCTTTTTTCTTCTTTCTTTCTTTTTTCTTTTTCTTTTTTCTTCTTTCTTTTTTCCTTTCTTTTTTCTTTTTTTTTCTTCTTTCATTTTTTCTTTTTTTTTCTTCTTTCTTTTTTTTTTTTTCTTTCTTTTTTTTTCTTTTTCTTTTTTTCCTTCTTTCTTTTTTCATCTTTTTTTTTTTTTTTCTTCTTTTTTTCTTTTTTTTTTTTCTTTTTTCTTTTTCTTTTTTTCTTTTTTCTTTTTTTTTTTCTTTTTTTTTTTTCTTTTTTCTTCTTTTTTCTTTCTTTTTTCTTCTTTCTTTTTCTTTTCTTTTTTTTTCTTTTTTTTTTCTTTTTCTTTTTTTCTTTCTTTTCTTTCTTTTTCTTTTTTCACCTTTTTTTTTTCTTTTTTCTTTTTCTTTTTTTTTTTTTCTTTTTTTCTTCTTTCTTTTTTTTTTCTTTTTTCTTTTTTTTTCTTTCTTTTTTTTTTTTTTCTTCTTTCTTTTTTTTCTTTCTTTTTTTTCTTCTTTTTTTTTTTTTCTTTTTCTTTCTTTTTTTTCTTTTTTTTTTCTTTTTTTCTTTTCTTTTTTTCTTTTTTTCTTTTTCTTTTCTTTTTTCTTTCTTCTTTCTTTTTTTTCTTTTTCTTTTTTTCTTTTTTTTTTGTCTTCTTTCCTTTTGTCTCTTTTTTTTCTTTTTTTTTTTTTCTTTTTTTTCTTTCTTTTATTTTCTTTTTTTTCTTTCTTTTATTTTCTTTTTTTTCTTTTTTCTCTTTAATATTATATTTTTGTCAGTTCACATATTTTTATAATCTTCTAAATAATCTAACAGCTAAACAGTTGTGTAAGCATAGCTTTTTAAACAATAAATATTGCTGAGGGAGTGATATGTCCCAGAAAGGGATATATTTGAACGAAGTAGCTAAGTGGTTTTGGCTACTATAACCAAGTAGAATATGGTAACAGTAATCGACTGGTACGCGTCATAGTCGCATGTAAGAAGTGTAGATCAATGGCATAGTCCAATGGGCGTCATTATAGACTTAGCTCTCAGACTAAGGCTCTGACTCACCTACATGTCCGTCAGTATTTATGACGGACACCAGCCATGCATATTCCATTATAGCAGGGAGTCAAGAGAGTATACAGCAAAAACTATGTTGAAAGGTGAAACATTTTTTGGCATAACGTTTTTTTCTGATTCAAAGGTTAATCCCACCTTTTTTTTTTTTTGTTATTTTATTTGATTATGAATCCATTAACTGGATAGGCGAGTTTTGAATAAGACAAAATCAGAGAAAGCACTTAGATCATAACCAAATTTTCCAAAGTCAGTTACTTTGTTTCTAATGATTCTTTATTTCTTTTACTGATGTCACAGTTCATTACTTCCAGGTCATCCTTGGGCAAGTTGAAATATTTATCAGCCTATTCAACTTATAAAATCATTTTTTTTTTCATCTGCTGTTTATTTTCTTAACCTAATCATATTGCTGAGACGTTTTCACTTTCAAATTTAAAAAAAAAAAAGAAAAAAAAAGTAACTCGTATATAAACAGTTGGATTCAAATTTGGCGAAATCTCAAGCAACCTGCCAGTTAGAACCTTCATAGTTAGGACCCACCATGTTGCTCATATAGTGAACCACCCTCATTCCCTCTGTATTCCTTTGGTGAGAAGTAAGTTCCACTCAAACAGCTTCTTCTCATGAACCATTGCTCTGTGGAACCGACTCCCAAGAGGGTGTTTTCCTGATCACTACAATCTTAAGCTGTTCAAGTCTAGTGTTAACTGTCATCTTCCCCACCTATTTGCATAAAATGTGCTTCTTACTCTGTAATCCTCTACCTCGAGTGGCTCTCGGGCCTTATACAGGGTGACCCACACTGTAACAAAAAACTCCACTCCTAGCATCAATGTTTGTTTAACAGCATATTAACTCCTTATTTAATGAGAAAATTTAATTTTATTGGGAGATAAGAAGTAATAAAAATCCAATGTATGTTATTCTGCTTTCACAGTTGAATCCATGGTAGATGATACTCAGCTTTTGTGCATATACATGTTTGTGTGGACATAATTACTGGAGACAGTGATATATGTGTTTATGTTGTAATTTTGTTGAAGTTATATATTGGAATACAGTTTGATTTAAGAAATTGTAGGATATTATATGGATTAATCTCATGAAAGAATTCTTTCCTGCAGATTGATTTTGTTTAGTGGCATAATATTATGGCTTCAAAATTGATATATGTTATTCTGCTGTCACAATTGAATCCATGGTAGATAATACTCAGCTTTTGTGTATATACATATTTGTACTAGATATATGTGTTTGATATATATGTTTTATGTTGTAGTTTTGTTGAAGTTATATTTTGGAATACAATTTGATTTCTTTAAGAAATTCTAGGATATTATATGGATTAATGTCATGAAAAAGTTCATCTTGGTTATTTGGTTGATTTTGTTTCACAGCATATCAACTTCTATGGGTTATTTAATGCCAAAATCTACAGATAAAATGTATTGTTGGTCATCTTACTATAAATAAATATTAATGTGAAAAAAAAGATTAAACAAAGACTTAATAAGTCTGTTACATAGAGCAAAGTTTATGTCATGTATTTACGTCGTCTTGCATAATAACAGTGTCATTACTAGAAATTAATTTGTGGCAGGAACATAACTGGGTCATACAATAGAAGCTGCTAGACTTTGGCATGCAGATTTTTACTCGATACACATATTTCAATTGCATCTAAATCAGTGATATTTCTAGAAATCTGTGTGTGTGTGTGTGTGTGTGTGTGTGTGTGTGTTGAGGTTGGCAAAACCAAAAGTGAATGTAAGGAGAATTTTTTTTTTAATTATTATGCATTACCTTGCCAATTTATACAAATTTCAGGAATTATTTTTTAAAAATGTTATCATACTTTATTAAATAAAATGAAGTAATATTTGTTATAACACTTTATTTAGTCGTATTTTATTGAATAAAGTGTTTTGCCAAAGCATAGTAGTAGCAATGAAAAGTTAGTTTACAAATAATATCCACAGATTTAATGTAGTTTAATTCTGTGAACTATCAAATTCATCCAGATAAATATTATAAACAGGTATAATTTATGAAAATGAACAATGGCTTGGGTACTATGCAGGTTTTTTTTTGTTTTTTGTTTTTTTTGTTTTTTTTTTTTTTTTTTTTTTTTTTTTTTTTTTTTTTTTTTTTTTTTTTTGTTTTTTTTTTTTTTTTTTGTTGTTTTTTTTTGTTTTTTTTTGTTTTTTTTTTGTTTTTTTGTTAATCTGTGATTATGAAAATATATATAAACTGCCTTCCTAGATTATAATGTATAAAAGTATTGGGCTAGGGGCAAATATAGGCCAGGCAAAATGGGAGTTTCTTCTTGAACCTCCAACCACTGTAGAATCGCCAATGATATAAATTGCCAAAATTTTCAAGAACAATATGTTATGATATTTAAATTGAAGAAAATTTAGTTTCCACTTTTGTTTTTTTCATTGTCTTTCATGTTTTTTAAAAAATTGAAAATTTTATCTCTATCTTTGCTTGCAAGCCAATAACAACAGATATGAGGTCGCTTATATTGATAATGATAATAATGATTAATATTGGTAAGATGCAAAAATTGACGTCATTCATTTTGTTGCTTCAGTTGATCTTCTCTCTGGCCATCTTCAGGTATATATGCCATCAGAAATGAGGAGAGAAATTTTTTTGGTAGCACAATACAAACAAAAACCAAAAAATAATAAAGATATTGTCAACCTACTTCAAGTGTCCAGTATAACCATCTGAAGTCTTATGTTGACAAAAATGAAAAGAATGAATTCAGTTGTCCAAAAAATTCTTGGAATGTTAATAACTTGTCTCAGAATTACAAATCTTCAGGTTAGTAGGCTTAATAATTTATTTAGGAAAGTATAAAATAACTGTGAAGGTCTTGTATTATTTACATTATTTGGACTGTTATCCACATCTTCATTGTCATATTCACATAGAACTAGAACAATTTACCCTGGTGGATGAAATAAAGGCTCTGTTTTGAAATTCCAATCACCTGAAGAAGGCCAGAGCATACAATGTCCGAAATGTTAAAGTGAATATGACAATGAAGATGAGAATAACAGTCCGAATAATGTAAATAATATGTGGTATTAACTGCTTCCCCCCCATTAGGATGAGATGACGCATGGTCTTTTTTAGATGGGGACCTGAGCACGTACGCCCAGGACAAGGACAAAAATTATCCACAGTCCCCACAACTGTCGGTTGCGCTGACCTCAGTGTGAGCACTGATCCCTCCCTCTGGTGCAATGGGAGGGCACGGCCTCAGGCACTTTTCAGTATAATTTTCTCAGTTGCTCCTCTGTCCTTTGACGGAGAAGCTCCTGGGCGCATTCTGCCCGAAGACGGACACGCAACTGAGAGATGATAAGCCTGCATTAGGAGGAATTTTATGTAAATAATACAAGTAATCATAATACCTCATCTCAGAAATATAGACAGAAATGTGAATGTGATGTAATGCTTACAGGCTTAGAATTGGAAATTGAAGCGCAAGTTCAAATTTCAGCCAAGGGTGTTATATTCACTTTTCAGGTTCAAGTAGAAAGCATTGACAAATGCTGTTGTTGTAATGTGAACTTGTGGGCAGGCCAATCAGTAAAAAAGAAACAGAATTTTATTTATTTAATTCTTTTTTTTTTAATCAAGTCATGTTTGCTGTTCTGTGAAAATCATGAATTACATTATGTACATAAGTTTTTCCTCCATTTTCCACACCCAATATAAATTTTCCTTTTTTATGTTCCAAGCCCCCACTGTTTTAGGTGTGGGTGACAAATTGGTGTAAATAATTTCTCCACTTTAATTTTTTATGATCTGTAAGGAGCCTTTGATGGTAAATTGGTCCTGGTTCTGGATGCCCTTGTACAAAATGATAAACCACTTGTATGAAATGGATCAAAGCACAGACCAAATGATAAATTGGTCTTGACATGTTCTTTTATGGTTCGATACTTTTCCACTGGTTTCATTTCCAATTTGTTCTAATAATTGTTTCTTGATTTCTTGTGTTCTTTCTTGCTGATTGTCTTTAAAAAAAGGAAAAAAAAAAAACAACTGCGTAGGGCTGTTTGTATCAGACAATATTTTTTATTTATGATTGTTCTTATCTTTTTTTTTTTTTTTTTTTTTGAAGTTTATTTGAAAGCACCTCAGTGGTCTCACATAAACAGAAAAATTAAAGTAAAATAAAAGAATTTTTAAAAAAATCTTTGATAATTGTTTCTGATTTGTTAGTTTAAATTCAATTTTATTCAAGCTGTTGTTGTGAAAATTGTTTTAAAAATAATTCCTGGGAAGATTGTATAGATACTAACTAACCCAGACCATAAAAGAGATGACATATTTTGTTATGCAGCTGCTGCCACTATCATCAATCTATATTTTTGAGATGAGGTATTGTAACTATTTACATCATTTAGACTGTTATTCTCATCTTTGTCATATTCACAATCTTTCAGCCATTGTACACTCTGGCTTTTTCAGGTGATTGGAATTTCAAACCAAACCCGTTATTTTGTCTACCAAGGTAGATTGTTCTAGTTCCACGTGTCATGCCTCTTAATGATACCTCAGTTTCCGTTTTCAGTTATCGCCCTTTAGTAACTAAACTCTCTTCGGTTCACCTGTGCTGTAGCCAGGTATTGAACTCACAACTCTTTGACACTGGATTACTTCAACCAACATTTTTAACCACTGGGCCATGTGTCCATGGGGGTGGATAAAAGCGTTGCTGAAGTAATTCAGTGACTTGACCCAAAGAGTTGTGTGTTCAATATCCAGACACAGCAGTGGTGAACAAAAACTTGGAGAGTTGAGTTACTAAAGGGAGATAACTGATACTGAGACATCCGGAAGAGGCATGGCACGTGGAAATAGAATAATCAACCCTGGTGGATGAAATAAAGAGTTTGGTTTGAAATTCCAATCACCTGAAGAAGGCTGGAGTGTACAATGGCCGAAATGTTGTGAATATGACAAAAAAGATGAGGACAATAGTCCGAACTATCTAAATAGTGTAAATAATAATCATCAGCAGCATCATCATCATTACCATTATTATTATTATTATTATTATTATTATTTTCATATGTCAATCTTTAAATATATTTTCCTAATTATTAATATAGAGTATTTCTGTGGGAGATCAATTTAATACTTAATAACAATAGAAAACAAATCCCCAATTTTATGTCCGATAAAATTCTAGTTTAATAGTATATTAGCCATGCTGTAAAGAAGAAAAATGACTGTATAGTCCTTACAAGGATTTCCCATGTAAGTCTTTAAATATATATTATTCAATTATATGATAAGTGTGAGGGATCAGTTTATTACTTAATAACAATAGAAAACTGATCCCCAATTTTATGTCCATTACAACCTGGGTTTACTCATGCCATCAAAAATGGCAGAATATTTTATTAAGGACTTCATATTATTGAAAAGTTTTCATGTCTTTAAATATATATCATAATTATGAGGGATCAGTTTACTACCTAATAATAACAGAAAACTGATCCCCCATTTTATGCCATGTAGAATCTTCTATTCATACTCATTTACATGTCATCACAAATGATGGAATGTTTTTTTTTCCTTCATGATTATTAGGAATTTATATATGAGTCTTTAAATAGAGGATTTTTGTTTTTTAATAAGCAACTGGATTCACATTTGACTAAATCTTAAGCAACTCTATTCCTGATGTCGGTGTGGCTGAAGCAACTCAAAAAAGAAAAGAAAATATGTAAAATTAAACAGAAACCATTCCTTAATATGTTATTTAATCTGGTGTCCAAGAATTCTACCAATTCTCAATTCAAGTCTTTCTTTCCTATTCTTTAGAGCCGAGCATAAAAAATTTGAGTACAACTTGAATTCTAATTCTTACACAAAAAATAATCAACCCAAGTACAGGTCAAAATCCTGAGTTGCTTGTAAAAAAAAAAAATGAAGTATGACGTCTGTCTGGAAAATAACAGAATGGGGTTTCTTTTATGATGTGAGTGGCATCGTCCACTGTGAGTTCGAGCCATGGGGCCAGACAATCAGCAAGTCTACAAAGAGATCCTGCGATGTTTGCTTTGCTCAGTGCACCAGAAAAGATGAGAGTAGTGGCAGGACAAATCATGACTGCTTCATCACGACAATGCACCTTCTCATGACCCCCTGGGTATGTGTCAGTTCCTGGTCGAGAAGAATATCGCTGTCCTGGAACAATCTTCCTGTTCACCTGATCTTGATGTCTTACCCCCACTCAGGATTAAGGGAACCCATTTTGAAATTGTGGAGGCCAACAAGATGACCATAATGATGAAGCTGTGAGGCATCCAAGAAGAGTCCTTCCAGCAGTGCATAGAAGTGTGACACAGAAGGATGGAAACGTGCATTAATTTATTGTTTGGAATGAAAACAAATTGTTTGTGATCGCATGCCATTACTTTTCAGACCGACCTCGTCTATTTTTCCAGTTATTACTTTAATATATAGCAATTCAGTGGGGGATAGGTTTATTACTTAATAAGAATAAAAAAAATTGCTCCCTCACTTTATGCCCAATAAAATTTAGGTTTCCTTGTTCCATCAAAAAGGGCAGGATATTTTATTAAGAACATGTTATTAAAAAGAGATTTCATATGTAAGCATACTTATTTTTATCCCACTGATAATGCTATATCTGCTGGGGGTTTCTTCTATTACTTAATAACAATAGAAAACCGATCCCCCATTTTATGTCCAATATGGGAATATGGGTTTACTTGTACTATCAAAAATGGCAGAATTATTATTAATCATTATATTATTAATATTATTAAGGACTTTTTATTATCAAAAAGATTTCATGTGTAAGTCTTTAAAATCAAATTAATAATATTGTAATACTGGGTACTCAGTTTATTACTTAATAGCAATAGAAAAACGATCCCCCATTTTATGACCAGCAGAATATTTGTTTGCCGATGACATTGAAAATGACAGAATATCTTGTTATTAAACGTAAACTTATTAAAAAGATTAATGCAGCAATATCAATCAGCTGAGGTCTTGTTAAATGGAAAACAGATGGACTTGTTGCAAAAATGGATAGAGAACATTTATTTTTGACCGAGATGGTTATCAGTATTATGGAGGGGACTTTCATGAGCAGCTCAGACGAAGAGAAGTTGCCAAATGAAGATAAATTGTTTTTTTTAAATGAAGACGATAGGACAAAAAAATCATGCTAGCTATAAAACTGACCAGTACCCTGAAATGATACTCAGGGAGATGAAGTGGGCCTCTGGATATTGACGTGAAGAAAAGACGCATTGTTAGACTGTCCAGCTCACCACTCACTTACACCTCATCTCAGGTCTCACTCAGCTATAGCAGTAGATTACCATTAAGATCTGCTTACTACTACAGCTGGCTCATGACTTTATTACTTCATGGGTAATGATCTGGTCAAGGGGTAATTTTAGCCACAAGTGTTTGACTGGAAGAAGCTGCAACCTGTCAACAAACCTGATGTCTGGTCTGAACTGCAGCGCAAGAACAAGGGTCTCGACATAATGAGCTCCCCTGTCACCTAGACTTCACATCCTAATAACCCATATGCCATAAGTATTGGAGGAGATGCCTAATACTATCTACACTGTGAGCCTTAACCATACATCCGGGGAAAACCACGGTCGTTTGGTTTGGTTTACGGCATATCAACTTCAATGGGTTATTTAATGCCGACAAAATTTTTAGGATAGATTCGTATGAATAGAATATGTATTCTTTGGTTTAGATTCGTTTGATTTATTTTGTTTTATGGTATATCAACCTCAATGGGTTATTTAATGCCGACAACATTTTTAGGATAGATTCGTATGAATAAAATATGTATTCTTTGGTTTAGATTGGTTTGATTTATTTTGTTTTACGGCATATCAACCTCAATGGGTTATTTAATGATGGCAATATTTTTAGGATAGATTTGTATGAATAGAGTATGTATTCTTTGGTTTAGATTCGTTTGATATGCCATAAAACAAAATAAACAAATCTCAATGGGTTATTTAATGCCGGCAATATTTTTAGGATAGATTCGTATGAATAGAATATATATTCTTTAGTTTAGATTGGTTTGGTTTATTTTGTTTTATGGCATATCAACCTCAATGGGTTATTTAATGCCGGCAATATTTTTTATTGCTGGTAATATTTTTTTTCTTCAAAAATGTATCGCTGGAAATCTTTGTCTCTAATCTCATTTTATAGATAACAATTTTGTGAAAAGGAACACAGATGGGAGGAAGTAGGCGTCGGAGAATGAACAGGGTAGACAGCCGCTGGACAGTGCATCTCCCCTGGCTCACTTATAGCAAATAGGTTACAACCCAAGAATAAAATCTGGTTTACTGCTAGAAATTGTTTTGTTTGAAGGGTACTTTTTAATCCACAAGTGTTTGACTGGAAGAAGCTGCACCCTGTCAACAAACCTGGTGTCTGGTCTGAGTTGCAATGTAACATTGATAAGCCATAAAAAAAAAAAGTCAATCAATCAATTGTATGGAAAATGGAAACAAAAAGGGGACACTTATACTTAACATCAGGAAGGGACAGTTGAAATTCCTAGGACACATCATGAGGAAAGAGGGCTTGGAACATCTAATACGAGATAAAATGAAGGCGAGAGACAAAGAGGAAAACAACATATAACATACTTAGTGAGCTTATAGCAATAGGTGCTGTTAGAAATTGTTCTGTTTTTTCTTTGTGGGTAACAATCTGACCAAAGGGCACTTTTTAAGCCACAATTGTTTGACCTGAAGAAGCTGCAGCCTGTCAACAAACCTGATGTCTGGTCTGAGGGCTTGGAACATCTAATACAATATAGATTGAAGGCAAGAGACACAGAGGAAAGCAACACATAACATACATCATGAGCTTATAGCAGTAGGTGCTGTTAGAAATTGTTCTGTTTTTTCCTTGTGGGTAACAATCTGACCAAAGGGTACTTTTTAAGCCACAAGAGTTTGACTGGAAGATGCTACACCCTGTTGACAACCCTGGTATTTGGTCTGAACTGCACCACAACATCAGTTTGACATTGTGTTTTTTTTTGTTGTTTTTCTTCATTTTTAGATGGCAGCTTAATTTTGGGCACTGGTGGCGATGACAATGCATTTTTTGTGACGTCTTTTTTACTTTCTCCGCCTGATTCAACAAAAGAAGATAAACTGATCAATTGTCAATTTTCACTCAAAAATCAATTTGGACATGCAGCACAAATTACAGGTAAGCTAAATCAATATCTATGTGGGTCATAGTTTTAAAAAAATCACTGACACAGCATTTCTTTAAGGGAGTGCTTAACATTTCTCGGCCTGACTTCATGCATCTACTAAATTGTTGGCTTATGGCCATATCACATTGAAACATTGGTTCTCATTTGATCCCCAAAGTTATGCAATGTCGAGCTGAGTCAGTACTTTTACGGCAAATATTCTTTTCATATCCTTGATCTTCATTTTGTTTTAATATATTTATACATACACTATTGACCAAATGTATGTTTTGTCCTCAATTGAGCTATGAAGAGTGAGGAGCAATAAGCGGTTAGTCTTTTTTTGTTGTTTCTTTATTAACAGAATTACTTGGTTAAAAGAGAAAAAATACTTTTGCACCCCTTTTCTTTATATATTTTATACTAAGGTTCATCAATTACAAGACCTAAGAGCCACTCAAAGTAGAGGGTTATTGCATGAGATGTGTGAAATGAGTATAAGAGGAGGAAGTAGGAAATGAACCATATGAGGATATGGAGAAGGAAAGTTCGTTCTCTGTGTCTTAGTGAGCTTATAGCAGTAGGTGCTGTTAGAAATTGTTCTGTTTTTCCCTTGTGGAAAAAGTTACTTTTTAAGCCACAATTATTTGACTGGAAGATACTGCACACTGTCGACAACCCTGGTGTTTGGTCTGAGTTGCAGCACAAAATCATTTTGACAGTGTTTTTTTTGTTTTTCTTCATTTTTGGATGAAGATGACAATACAAAGAAATTTGTTATCTGTAAATCTATAAATATAAATCTATATCTATCTATTGTGCATCTTTCCCACCCCACGCCTATGCCTAATCTCTACTTTGCTCACTTATAGCAGTAGGTTACAACCCAAGAATAAAATTTGGTTTACTGATAGAAATTATTGTGTTTTTCTTTTGTGGGTAACGGTCTGGCTGAAGGGTACTTTTTAAGCCACAATTGTTTGACCTGAAGAAGCTGCACCCTGTCGATGAATCTGGTATCTGGTCTGAGGGCTTGGAACATCTAATACAAGATAGATTGAAGGCAAGAGACACAGAGGAAAACAACACATAACATATTTAGTGAGCTTATGGCAGTAGGTGCTGTTAGGTGCTGTTATTTTTGTGGGTAACAATCTGGTCAAAGGGTACCTTTTAAGCCCCAAGAGTTTGACCAAAAGAAGCTTACACCCTCTCAACAAACCTGGTGTTTGGTCTGAACTGCAACACAACATCATTTTGACATTGTTTTTTTTTTTGTTGTTGTTCTTCATTTTTAGATTTAGAATTGTTGGCTTACGGCCATATGATATTGAAACATTACATTTTGTGTTGTCTTATTTACCTTCTCTGCCTGATTCACCTAAAGAAGATAAACTAGTCAATTGTCCATTTCCACGGAAAAATCAATTTGTTTGATGAGGCAGATATCTTTTTTCCACTGTAGGTTGCCATTTCTTTCTGCAGTAGACCAGTTACCATCCAAGGCTATAGAAGCAGGTCTGTCCTGCTATTTACCCATAGCTGGGGGAGAAGAAAAATAGATTCATACCTTTCCCAAAGGGTATTAGCACATAAGTGAATGTAATGGATTTGATTGGAATTTGAACTCAGCCCTCCATTTTTCAATCTTTCTTTTTATCTATTATTCCATTATTTGTATTATACTTTTCTGGATGAAATTATTTCCTTTTGTTTCTTTCTCTGATTTTCCTTAACACTATCATAAACATAATTGGACTTCCTTTTTAGGATTTCCACCAAATTTTTTTAACTATTTTGTTCACTTTTCTTTTCCAGGTCTCTTCCTTCCTTCTTGAACATCTGTGTCTAGACCATGCATGCAATTTACCTTTCATTTCCTTCATACTGTTATCTGTAATAAAGAGAACATGATGAAGTTGGTAGTACTCAATTTTGTCTACCATTTTCATCATGAATGATTTTTGTGGCTTTTTATGCTAAGATGATGTGTCTTGGTGTTCTTGAAGATTCCACTTTCTTTGAAGATTTAGACATTTTTTTAATTATGTTTTCTGTCCTGGTTTACATACTTTCTTTCGAGATGGTTCTTGCTGTTTTGCACTTAAGAAAGTTTTTCTTTTTTGATTGGTTCTCTGTTCATTGCTGTTACCAGTTGTACACCGCTTGTCTAGATTTATCAGCATTTTATTCAGGTTTAAGGGACATATCATTACAAGACTGCATTATGTTGGTGTAGTGATCTGCATAAATAGCTAGAATTGAATGTTCCTTTTCTTTATTTATGACTGTCATTTCTGCTTTTCTATCATTTATACATGCATTATGTATTATAAATGAAAATCTAAAGAATGTAATCTTACAAAATTATTTTTAAAAAATATTTCCCTATTTTTTTTATGACTGGACCATTTAACTATCAGTTACTCAAGGACATTTTCAAAGGAAAAGATCATAAAGACAATGTTAACAAATTCACTGTCTGATTAGAATTTGGAAGTGACTTTTTCAAGGTTAAAGATCTTTAAGTTTGAAAAATTTGAGATCAGGTTAAAAATTTGCTGTCTGAGGAGAATCTGGAATCATATATGTTGCCTTTTCAAAGGAATTGTTAGATGAATTGGATAAAGAAGCAATTATTGGAAAGATTCCAACAATCATCCAGTGAACACAAATGATTGTTGTTAATGCTATGGGACATGCAATGCTCTGTTGTGCTTTTGAACTATCTGCTAATGTGTAAATTGTCTACTTAACAAAATATATAAAAATATCAACCAATTACATCAAAATTAAAAAAAAATGAAAAAATACAATTGTAGATGGAGTAATGTATATCATTGAGGGATGAGGAATTAGAGCCAAGTTCAAATTCCAGTCAAATCCATTACATTCACATATGGGCTAATAAAGGTTGGGAAAGGTTTGAATCCTCTTCTTCTCTCAACTATGTTATTAAATAGCAGGACATACTGATTTCATATGCTATTTGGATGGCAACTGGTCTACTGCAGAAATATTACTTTTGGAAAAAATCTGCCTTGTCAGTCATGTATCGAAAGATATATGATTGTCCAAAATGTATCATGCATGGTACATAAAGAAACTGACCTACCGCCAGTAATATAATTACATTCTAGTTTGATTGGTTTTCTGCCATTTATCAACCCTTTGCAGATTATTTAAACCAGAAAATATTTTTTAGATTGTAAGAATTTCTTTGAGACAACAATGTTTTAGTAATACCCATCCTACTAATTAACCCATAGCTGGGAGGAGAAGAGGTAAATTAATATCTTTTATTTGCACATAAGTGAATATATTTGAATCCAATATGAATTGGAACTTGGCTCTTCATTAATTCAGGACCATTATCCATTACACCAACCACACAAACCAGCTTACAGCACCTGGTATTCCCAAGCAGTCACCCATCTAGGAACTGACCAGGTTCAATATTGCTTAACTTCAGGGATCATACAGGAAACCAGTGTTTCATTGTGATGTGGCCATAAGACAAAAAAGTATGTGTACAGTGTAATTATTAAGAAATACATTTTTTTTCCACAGAATTTTTTTTTTTTAAAATTTTATTCATTATTAAAATTAAATGATAACATAAAAGATTTTGATGGACCCTCTTTGTCTCCTGAAACCAATCATTTTAGACCTTGTTTTGAAGACAAAATTTTTTTTTACTTCAGCTGACGACTTAGTCTGTTGTTTTCTATCTATACTAAAAGCATAGTAGGAAAATATAGTAACAAAATGGATTTTTTGAATAAACAGAAATATTAAATTCTGTTTGAAAGTTGTATTAACTGGAGAGTACAAAATTTCTAATCCCTATAAATGAGTCAAAATTGAAAATTTTCTGTTAATAATTTGACACATGAATCTATTATTAAAAACTTTTCTTTCCACTGCATTATTTTTTTAAAGCTTCTCTATTACAAAATCTGTCTATATTTCTGAGATGAGGTATTATGTACATTATTTACATTATTCAAGGACACATGGCACAGTGGATAAAGGCGTTGGTTAGATCCAGTGACAGGATGGAGGTCAAAGTTCAATATTATGTTAAGGCAGTGGAGAACTTTCAGAGGGAAATTAACAGGCGATAACTGATAACTGACATCCATTAAACATGCAAAAGTGGAACTAGAATAGTCTACCCCAATGAGTGAAATAAAGGGTTCAGTTCGACATTCCAACCACCTGAAGAGACAGTTGTGTACAACAGCCAAAACGTTGTGATAAATATGGAATACAAAAGATGAGGACAATAGTCTGAATAATGTAAATAGTGTCCAAACTATTGCATGGGCTGGTAATTTCACTCATGGTCATTTGGTTTGCCATACAAGGATATAACAACAGAACTGAAAAATTCACTGGAAATGCTATCATTCATTTATCCAAAATAAAAAAGGATAAAATTTTAAATATAACCAAAATCACCTCCAGAATGTTAAAGATTAAATGCTGTAAAATTTCATTTTTTATAAAAAATCTTAATTAAATATTATTTTAAGTTGAAATGAAAATCTAATTAGGATATCCTATTTGCCGTTTAATTTTTTTTTAAATAAAAAAGATTATTATTTTATATTATCTGAAATTGATTAATTTAATAGAATATGTTTGAATAAGTCACCAATTATTTTGAATTTTGTTTAACTTGTTATTTTTTTAGCATAAATCTTTAGATAGATTCACTGGTTCTTCTAAAAAAAATTTAACAATTTTTTCAATGTTGAATGGAAGAAATACTTTTATTGAAATAGAAAGTAAAAACTGACAGGAATGCTGTCTTTATCCCCAACATTTTGACATGGTCAAAAACTGAGACATGCTTTTTTAAAGTTCAAAAACAATTAATTTTTTGCATTTCTCTTCATCTAAATTTGAAGATTTCAATGCAATAATCTATTTCACCATTTTCTCTCTCTACATTCAAACTGACTTATATCTGATTCCACCATGGTAAACAAAGTTCTTGTGGCATTAATTATGAAATGGATAAACCCAATAAGAACTAACCCTTTTAATCCCCAAAATAATTATATATATATATATATATCTCTATCTATAAAAGGCAGGATGTGTGTGTGTGTGCGAAACAAGCTTGTCTCCAAGATCAATTTTTGAATAGTTTTAACCAAAATTTTACCAAAATTTACATGCACATGCTCCAAGTTAGTGGGAAGGCCAAGAGGCTTTTTTTGCATTTCCCAACTCCCATCGATAGTGGAAATAATCGATTTTTTTCATGCTTCTACGGCAGTTTTCATGTAGTTTGCAGCCATTTTCTACTGGCCAGAGTGAGAGCCTATAGCTGGCTGCCACGAATAGGCAGGAAGATTCTATTGGCCAGCATGAGAGCCAACAGCTGACTGACACGAATGTTAACTAGTATGCTAGCATGCAAAAAAAATCAATAGCTGCATTTGTCACAAGTGGGAAAAATTTAAATCTGCATGGCACTTTACTCAATTGGCTCACAAGCTTGCTTAAACTCAACGTTGATTCTGATTCCGCAGAACTGGGTTGGGTGTGAAAAAATTTGTTGTTAACATTCTTTTTTCATTCGGTTTTTCCAGTTACGAGTCCTTTTTTTTAAAGCTGATCGTTTTGTGTTCATTTTGTTTAGTTTTTTTTCGTAACAGATTTAATGTTTAGTATAGAGCTTAGAAAAAATTTGCAGTGTGAGATAGGCAAAGAAATAAGGCATGTAGCAACATCAGCACGGCAAAGGGCACTCCTTTTTAAAGGCAAGGAACATTAAAAAATATTTTAAGTCAAGTGATATTAATTGCTGTATGAGTCTTATGATTTTTGAATCAAGCAAGGTCTTTGCATGGGCCATGCTGTTAGTATATATATAAAAAAACATCAGATTTTTTATATATAGTGGTCAATATTAAAAATATTAAAATAGTATGTAAAAATATCAGCATTAAAATTTATGTCTCAAAAGATTATTTAACTTTAAATATCAATTTATTTTTTTGTTTTTTCAACTTTAAAAGTTTGTTTAATAATGTAAATGTTATTATATTTGAATTTAAAAACATTTAAAAAGCATTGAACCCTTGAAGTCAGGAAAAACAACAAAAAATCAATATCTAAAGTTAATGTAATCCTTTATATATATATATATATATATATATATAGTGACATGTGTATATTGTATTTTATATTTAGTTTGAATATTTTCATTCAAATATGTTTCATTGAATAATATAGACATATGTCTATTTATTTTATAATAAATTTTTTATGTTCTCTAATCACATTTTTGATGTTAAGATGAAATTCATCAATGAATATTTGCATAGTTTTTTTTACCCAATTAGTTTTGATCACTTATGAGATCTTGTTACTAGTTGAATCCATGGAAGACAAACTCATTTAACTATGTTCGTTGTGAGATTTTTTGACTTTTAAAAACATGTGAATATGTTCTGATGCAATTATTTTTCAATTTTATCCAATAGGTATGGAATCTTTTCTAAAATCATTCCAATATTTCTAACCAGAAAAAAAAAAATATATATATATATATATAAAATTATAATTATTTTTCTTTTTAAAAATATGATTACATTTGACACAGAAATTTCTGTTTCAAAACTTGAACGAAAGTTAATCCAGAGTTTTGTTTCTTCTATCTATCTTCTATCTATCTATCTATCTATCTATCTATCTATTATCTATATATATATATATATATATATATATAAGACAATTGGAAAATATTTCTTAATCATTACGTCTGCATTTTTCGTCAATCCAAATTTATCAACTGCAGAAAGTTTAAATAAAAATGACAAAGAGTTATTTAAATTCAAATATTAAAATGGGGACCCTCCTGTAAAAAAATACAAAAAAAAAAAAAAAAACATGCATATATATAAAAGGTTAATGGTCAGATACTCAATCTATGAGTTCAAATGGATTAAGGAACTTTGTTCCTGGTCAAACTAAATTAAATAAATAATTACATCAGTCACATGACTACACCCCTATTCTACATTACACCTATCTGACCACAGCTCTGTTAGCACCCATTTAAATACACACACAAACTTAAAAGACTCCATCTGAAACATACTTTAGAAAATACAAACATAATAACCTCATCCGCATGTAAAAAAAGATTTAAAATAATGGAAGCCTTAATAATAAAAATAAAAAAGCCAATACTTAATAATACAACTATGAACTCAGCCACAATCTATGTGTTCAGAAAATAAAATGTCTATCTATAACACACTAAAAACATACAAAAATTTACACATTCAATTAAATTGAAATAAAAAAATCATTCTTGATAATGGCTGAATCTTTAAATCAAAGCGCTCAGAATTATAGAACATTTGGACAGTTAAATAAAAATACTCTGTGTCTAAAAAAAAACATTTGTTAAAAAAAAAAAAAAATTAAATAAAAAATAATTTTCTTCCTTATCTCTTGTTTTAAAATGCATAAATATATATATTATATATTTATATATATGGGTGGGGAAACAATATATACATTTTTTATATATCAAGAAAAATTTTACAGAAAAAACTATGACAAAGTGGAAAAAAAATTTTACATATTATTCTTTTTCATCCTTTTGACTTTTTTTGGACTAAAGTGATTTTTACATTGATGTGACTATACATATCACAAAGTGAAAATTTGTCAACTTATAGTTACTCTTCATTTGATGTTTGTTGAATAGCAACAAAAAACACACAGAAAAAAAAAATAATAACATCAAATTTTCTACAAAGATCAAATTCCTAGTAACTATTAGCAAAATGAATTTTCATGGAAACATCAAAAACATACGCAATTCCAGTTGGCAAAAAAACAAGAAAATTTAAATTAATTATTTATTATAAAAAAAAATTATGTTCTTTCTAACCTCATAATCAAAAAATGATTCACCTGCAAAAAAACGTTACAAAGAACCAATATTATTTATGAATTCACATGTCCCTTCAAGGATTTTGTGTTTTTGACCAATCCTGATTTGTAAATAATTATATTGGATATAAAACAACATATTTTTTTTCTTCATGTTACATCTTTTGACCATTACTCTATTAGATCTCATTTAAATACAAATGGAAACCAAACAAGCTCTGTCTGTAACATAAATGTTGATAATACAAATATTTTAGCATCATCCTCATGTAAAAAAAAACTAAAAATAATGGAAGCACTATTAAAAAATTGAATAAGCCAACACTTTTAATACGGTTCAATGTGCTGACCATATTTGGAAAATAAAACATTCTTATAATTCTAGATACATACATAAAACAATAAATATATTCAGTTAAAAATAAAATAAAATTCATCTTTGATAATGGCTAAAATTTCAAAAAGTTGAGGAAAACAAAAGACAATTTTATATAATTTATATCCATCAAAAAAAAAAAATTATATGAATTAAAAAAAGAAAAAAAACTCAAAGGGAATGGTAACATATATGCAAAAAACATACAGTGCTTACTCAACAGTTCCATTTGCAGATAAAAGTTAAAGACCTTAATATTTTTCCAAAATGTCTTCAGAAAATTATGGAGATATCAGACTTAAATCAAAAGTACCAGATTTAAGAGGTTCACATCATGTTGTCAGAGTTAATGAGCTAACCAGAAAAAAAATAATTTTTTTCATCGTGCTATTAGTTTTCATGTAGTTTGCAGCCATTTTCTACACATTTTGTGGTTTACAAAAAAGCTTTTTTCCATGAAAGGCAGGTAGGAATAAAAACCTTGGGAACTTAACATATATGCAAAACATACTGAACTCAAAAGTTCCAAAGGCAGATAAAAGTTATTGACCTTAATAATTTCCTCATTTTTACTGGCCATTAACCCTTTCACTATAGGGGTCTCTCTTCCCTGGCTATAAATAGCCGCGGACCCTTCGCCTCTATCTCTTTTTTCCCTCAGGCCTGTGCGCCGACACCTTGAGGTAAATCTTTTTTTCCTCAGGCTTTCAGCTATCAACCTCAAAATGTAGGCGCTAACAAGGGATAGCGTGGAAACATGCAAAGCACAATACACACACATGCACGCACATACAGAATATTCACACACGCACGCACATACAGAATATTCACACACACTTCATCTTTTGTACTGTTTCCATGTATTGTAACTTGTTATTAATATATATTTGTATATACATATATTATCGGTCTTGTGTTTTGTTTGCTTTCTTTGCCTTCTTCTTTGGACTTAATCAAAGTCCAACCTTTTTTTTTTGTAGTTGGGATATCTGGGCAGGGGTATCTGAACCTTACATGAACATTTCTTCTACGTCTGACTTCTATCAAGAACATAACAGCCACGGCCTACATTATTGAAAAGTATAACAATTTTTTTACAAGCCATCTGGCCTTCATAAAAATACACTTCTCTCAAAAGTACGTTTATTAAAACAAAACAACCAAGATGATTAAAAATTTATTCAAGACTTACATCTTTAAAAGTAAGATTTTTATACATGCTGAGAATATTGCTGCTACATATGGTTCAGGTGCCCATGCTATTCACCTTGAGCTCCTTGATAAAATCCAAAGAATCAGCAATATTATTGGTCCTGATCTGATACCTTGGCTTCATTCACTTTTCCAATGCTGTAATGTTGCTTCTCTGTGCCTTTTCTATAAATACTTTCATGGTAATTGTTCAGATAAGCTCTTCACTATGTGGTACCATAGTTATGACTTTATGAATTTGTAGGGTTATTCTTATTATTTTTATGAACAAATAAAAAT
This sequence comes from Acanthosepion pharaonis, assembly GCA_903632075.3. Classification (NCBI taxonomy): domain Eukaryota; kingdom Metazoa; phylum Mollusca; class Cephalopoda; order Sepiida; family Sepiidae; genus Acanthosepion; species Acanthosepion pharaonis. The sequence goes on from CAHIKZ030001451.1 coordinate 507,071, forward strand.
AAAATAATAATAATAATGAAAATTATGAATAAAATCAAATCAAAAAATAACATAAAAACTTTGTATTAAATAAAAATTAAAAAAAATAAAAATATTCCCAGCATGCAACAAAAGCAGTTCCTATCAGAAATCTGGACATCCTGCTAAAAGACATTAAATTCAATCTCTTTGCCATGAACTTGGGTAGGGACAACATGTGTCCAACTTCTCTGTGTGATATGGTGCTTAATAACAGAGTAACATCTTTCCTTTATCACATGCACTATAAAACAATTGTAGCCTAAAAAATACAGACACCAATACACGCAAAATATAAATAAATTGTATGAAATTAAAATCCAATTTACCAACTTTGTTCAAAATTTGTTATTTGTGTCAAATTTTTTATTTCCTGTCAAAATGCTTTTGAGTTATCTCCGTAAACACAATAAAAAATTTCCCTCACTATAAAGGTGAGGAATTCCCTGGGGATTTAAAAGGAATTACCAGGCAATAAACTTTCACCAATTTACAGCTGAGTTGGCTAGATGTAACTGTGTAAGTTCTATGTTAACTGTTTCTTTTCTCGCACTACTTGCTTGTGGAACTCCTTTCCAGCTCCATGCTTTTCAACCAACTTTAATCTTTAAAAATTTAAATGCAATGTCAATCACTATATACTGTCCTGATTATTCCTTTTGTTTTTGCTCATTAGTAATGTTTGTTTCTTCCACATTCAGTAACTCTGAACTAAGAATGCCTTAACCGCTTTATTTTTTATTTATAACAAGCGAACTCAATATAAAAGAAAAATGTTTAAAATTTCCCACCTGTCTGACTATTCCAGACGGCAATTTGGTACAGAAGAGCAGACAACTCTGACACATTGGGTGACTAAAATAATACAGGTTAACTATAGTTACCTCCCTTGAAATATTTTCTATCTTCACACACAGTATTATCATTTAGTTGTAAATTGGTAGGAGTGCATTTTATTTTTGCTTGGTTAAGCTAGCTCGGACATTCATTAGTCGATCACGCCAACCATCACGGTACTACTTCATGCTTGGTAGGTCATTAGAGTGACATTCTGTGTTATAATATACCTGATCAATATAAATGGTTGCTAGTTGACCAACTCACCTTGCTTTGTGCTTAGGTGTCTAGAACAGTAAATCACTCAAGAATTATTGTTTTTCTTCCAGAAGAACCCTATAAATCACATTCTGCGTTCGTATAAGATGTAGAAATATCAGAGATAGGTCCATAGAGCTTTGATTTAGTTGCATGTTATCTCCAAGTGGTGTTAAGTATAGCTCTCATCATCCAAATATAGGTTCCATCAAGTTTAGATGTTAGAGTTTTTGCTAATGTCCAGCACCATACTTCATACCTCTACAGTGGCATAAAAGTATCCCTGTTTGAAGTTATCTGCTAGATCAGATTTCCAGATGACATCTGTTTTAATAAAGACAGCCCAGGCTTTAACTATGCGAATATTCACGTCCTTTTCAGTAGAATTTATTTTTGTTTCTAAGGTATTAAAAGATTAATATTGTTTTTTTATTCCTTCACCAAAGGCAGTTTCTGTTGAGCCTTTTAAAAGACTATATTTTTAGGCATTGACAATTAAAAAACATCATCATCAGAAAATTTTTTAGATGAAAAAAGGAGAACTGTGGTATTAGTTATGATGTCTTTATTTTGAAAGCCAAAAAAATCTAATTGTAAATATCAGTCAAGTTTTTTGCAGGATATTGACCCAGAGTTTTACAATAATTAAAACATAGATGATGATGTTTATCGAGGGAAGATCTCAATATATAGCCAAGGGTAACTGTTTCTATAAAGTAAATAGTTGTTTTTTCAACTTAGTTGTTTGCTGGGTGACCAACCCACCTTGTGCTATAGGTAAGTATCCAGAGCAGTAGATCACTCCCAAGTTCTTGTTTTGCATGCCAATAATGTCCTGTAAAGCACATTCTGCATTCATATAAGACTCTAGAAATATCAGGGATGGCTCCACAGAGCTGTGATTTAGTTGGATGTTGTCTCCAGATGTTAAGTAGAACTCTTAGAATCTGAGTGTAGGTTTCTTCAAATTTAGACACAAGGATTTTGGTTAATGTCCAAGCAGTGGCATCATACATTAAAATCACCTCTACAGTGGCTCAAAAGATTTTATTTTTGAGGTTGTCTGATAGATCAGATTTCAAAACATCCATTTTATTGAAGGCATCCTAAACTTTTTAATTAAGAAAATTTTCACGTTTTTTTCAGTCCTTGTATTTAAAAATTCAACAGACTTTATTGATTCACCTGACTTCCTAGTTCATGCTTATAAGTTCAACATTTAGAGGCATTGACATAGATGTCCAACATCATTTATTTATTTTCTAGACGTTGTAGAACTGTGACATTGGTAATTATATATAAAGTGATAGCTGGGCCATCTGAAGAGTCAATATCTGTCAACTTTAAAAGGATATCAACTTGGGAGGTTTGGTGACAAAGTAACATGGAGATGATGATGTTTGTCAAGTGAATGTAAATTTCCAAAATTCTTTTTTTGCTAGATCCCTTGATGTTTTTTTAATCACTTTTTACATAAAATTTAAAGGATGGGTCCATAAAGCTGTGATTTAGTTAAATGTTGTCTGTAAAGAGATGTTACAGTATAGATCTCATTTTGAAAGTATAGGTTCCATCAAGCTTAGATGCTAGGGTTTTAGTTAATGTCCAAGCAGTAGCACCATACATTGAAAAATTCTACAGTTTTTTAAAAATTTCTTTTTGAACTTGTTTTATTTTAAATAATTAAGTTTTAGCTTCCAGCATCCAATTATAAATTTCCAAAAGCTTAGACTCAATAAATTTTTAGGTAATGAAAAACAGTGGCATCATACATTAAAACCCACCTCTACATTGGCATGAAAGAATCTCATTTGAGGTTGTCTCAAGACATGTTAAATATATAACCATTTATGGGTTCCATCAAGCTTAGATGCTAGGGTTTTTAGTTCAAACCAAACATGGATGTTAGAATTAAAACCACCTCTACAGTGAACAAAAGAACAAAGGTTGTTGATAAATCAGATTATAGATGACATCCAATCATTCAAGGCATTTAGGCTTTGAATATGCAAAATTTTCAATTTTTTCAAGAATTTATTTTGCTTCCTCGATATGTAAATTTATTCAACAGAAATTTATTCCAGTTCATATTGGAATACTGGTTGAAACTTTGAATTCAATTTTATAGGCATTGACATAGAGTCAACATCATTAGCAGCATTTTCTAGATGAAATCCAAGAAAATATTTATGTTAGTAAAAAAAATGTCTGCATATTATTCATCAAATAGTTAATAAATGTCACACTATTTTTACAGGATGTGATCCTTAGGTGTGTTTTTCTTTCATAAAATTTCAAAAGAAGATCTAAACAATGGACATCAGACTGGATCATTTTTTGTTTTATCAAACCTCTGACCAAAGGTGTATATGTCAATCCAGGTAAACAAAAAGGACCCTTTTATTTAGTCAACACTGTTCATAAAGGGATACAGTTCTTCTTTTTTCATATTATTTACTAATTTCCACTAATGACTCAAGGCCATAAATCACTATGTTAAATTTTTATATGTTTTTAACCTAATTATACACACTACCTACTCAGGGACGGAACACAACACTACAAATATATGAACCAATGCATTAATCCACTGTATTCTATGATATTTTATATATATAAATGGTTAGTTTGATTGAGACAGTTTGAAACCTAATTTTTTGACATAAGTGGAGTACCAACCATATAAATATGGGTTGGCCAACTTTACCGGAAGAGTCTTGGTGATAGAAGAAAAAGAGATGCTTGTTGAGGGAAGAAGAAGAGATCGAATCCAGAGACTTGCATTTGGACTGCGATTTAATTTCAACCCACCGACCATATAGGAACAGTCTTCCCAAGAATATAAGAAAAACTAACTGTAAATATTGTGTACCCATTTTTCCTTGTTTCCCAATACATTTTGTTAACTTTTACATTTTTTGTACATTTTGTATTATTATTATTCCATGCTTATCCAAGTTTCAACAATGGCGACGAGGTATAAAGAACTTTACGTTACGGAAAAAAAAAAAAATTAATAATTGATAGCCTTCACCAATTGGGACAAGTGGAAGAACCCAGGCTGAAGAAAAAAAAAAATCATTAATTAAAAGTCGAACATCTAATGGAACGGAAAAGTATTCTGAAGTTTGGACAGTTAAAACTAGTTAAAGGACGACTAAGCAAAGGAACGTTCCTCAGAAAAATCTGGAAGGTGGCGTAAACAAATAAAAAAAAAAAAAAAAAATGCTGGCCGACTGAAAAAAAAAAAAAAAGAAAAAAAGCTGGCCGACTAAAAAAAGCATGCATGGAATTAAAAGGAGCACAAATACAACGTGTCGACTTTGAAAGGTAAGCGAACTTATAAAAAAAAAAAAAAATTTTTTTTTTTTTTTGTTTGGTTAACTCAACAATATTTTATAAAGCAAGACATAAAATTAAAAAAGGCGTAAGTTGTTTCGATTTTTTTTGTCTGCTTATAGTATATTCGTGGATACACAATTTAAAAGTATATTTTTTGTTGCATGAACACTATCAGCTAAAAATGGAGGAATTATCCAAAGTCATAGCTGAATTGTTTAAAGCCCAGCAGTTGAGTCAAGCTGAGTTAGTCAAATCCCAGCAGTTGAGTCTGCAACAACAAAGTAAACAGTTTGCCTTAGTAAAGAGAACAGCAATTAGCACAGCAGAATTATCAAGAAAGGCAAGAGGAGTTGAGTCAGCAACGTAAAAAGGAACAGGAAGAAATGTATGTCAAGGTTTTGGAAATTCAAAAGTTAACATTGGAGAAATTAAACAACATTCAGGCAAATGAAAGTAACTCTTCATATTCTAATAACATCATATTTAATTCGTTGGAAACTTTCAACTATGTGCAAAAAGACGAAGGAAAAACGTTTGAAGCGTACTTTAAACGATATGAAGATATTTTCTACACAGACTGTGAAAACTGGTCGAAAAAAGAAAAGTCAGTCTATTACTAAGAAAGCTAGGTACAGCGGAACATAGCAAATTTGTAGATTTTATACTACCAAGAAGAACAAATGAATTGGAATTCTCGGAAACAGTGAAATTGCTAAAGGAGTTGTTTGGAGCAAATATGTCGCTTTGGCATAAGCGATGGTTATGCATGAATGTAGCTAAATCCGACGATCAGGATTACTTAACTTATGCATCGATAGTGAATAGACATTGTGACAATTTCAGATTGGCAGAGATTACGGTTGAAGAATTCAAGTGTTTAATTTTTGCTCAAGGACTGGTATCCAGTAAGAGTGCCGAAATAAGACGTAGAGTTTTGTCTAAACTCGAATCTGAACAAAATGGTAAAAAAAAGTTAGCAGAGGAGTGTCAGCGGGCCGTAAGTTTAAAGAAAGAGTCTCAAAAATTGAAGAAGCTGGTATTGCTTATATTAAAAAGTGAAAGGAACAGTCAAATTACCCATTTTAAAAAAAAATTGGATTAAAAATTCGGCGTATTTTAAAAATAGACAAGAAAAATTAAATAAAAAAAAATGAGAGAAAAAAAAAATGGTTCCGCCATTTAATTGTAGACAGTGCAACGGAAGACACTGGGAGTTAAATTGCCCATATAGAAATAAAAAAATGTTTCGTGTGCCACAAGAATGGTCACAAAGGGTCGTGTTGTAAAACGAAAAAAAGTCAATAGCCGAATTAGACAAACAAATTCAAATATCAAATCGGATAGAAATTTGAGGAAGTATGTGACGACTGAAATATTTAAAAAAGAATATCAAATTTCAACTCGATTCAGGTTCAGATTTAACAATAATGAACTATAAAACATGGAAAATTTTAAAAGGCCTACAATAATGAAGTCAACGAAACGCACTCGAACAGTGACTGGAAAGGAAATTAAATTCGAAGGCGAGGTTGTACTTCCCATGGAAATTGAACAGGATAGTTAAAAAATAAAAAGTTTTTCATTCTGAAAAATGGAGAAAACTTGATGGGTACAGATTTTATGGAAACATTCGAATTGTGGGATAAACCGTTAAACTCTTTCTGCAGAAAAGTAGAAAGTAATACGCAAACAAGACAGGACATTAATGAGGAATTAAAAAAAAGTTTCCGGAAACTTTCACACCTGGTCTTGGAAGATGTAACAAGTTTGAAGCCAAATTCGAATTAAAGGAAAATACTATGCCAATTTTAAAAAAAGAAACGTAATGTGCCTTTCGCAAGTGTAGAGAAAATTAACGAAGAACTTGATAGGTTGGAAAAAATGGGAATTATTTCGAAAGTAGAATCTAATTCATGAGCTGCGCCGATTGTGTGCATAAAAAGAAATCAAACCAAGTCAGAGTCTGCGTTGATTTTTTCGACAGGGTTGAACTCGGTAATTAAGGACTACCATTACCCGTTACCGAGTCCGGAGGAGATTTTTAACAAGCTAAATGGTGGAGTTATATTTTCAAAATTGACTTATCAGATGCCTATCTCAAATTCCCGTCGAAGAGGAATGTTCGAAGTTACTAGGGATAAACACGCATAGAGGGTTATTCAAGTACAACAGGCTTCCTTTTGGTATTAAAGTGGCACCTGCCATTTTTCAACAAGCTATGGACGTCATGCTGAATGATTTAGACTTTGCGTGCGCTTACTTAGACGACATCATAGTAAGGAGCGAATCGGTCGACGAACATCAAGAGCATCTCAATCAGTATTTAAAAGATTCAGGACTTTGGATTTAAAGTCAAAGAGTCAAAAGTGCGAATTTGGTTTGGAGGAAATTAAGTATTTAGGGCACATAATCAACAAAAATGGCAGATGTCCAGATCCGGAAAGGTCCATTGCGATTAGAGACATGCCGACGCCCACTAATGTGGCGATGCTACAAAGTTTTCTAGGGCTTGCAAATTATTATCAAGCGTTCATTAAAGGAATGTACAATTTAAGAGCTCCGTTGAATGAACTGCTAAAAAAAAGACAAAAGGCATGGAAATGGACGGTAGAATGTCAGAAAGCCTTTGATGAAATAAAGAAAATGCTTACGTCCGACCTCTTTTTTAACCCATTACAATCCAAAACTGGATATTTAGTGGCAAGTGACGCTAGTTCATACGGGATAGGAGCGTGTATTCAACACATAATGCCAGATGGTTCTAGAAAACCAATTGCACACGCTTCGAGAACTTTGCTCCCAGGAGAAAAAGTTACTCTCAGATAAAAAAAGAGGCACTGAGTATCATTTTTGCCATACAAAAAATTTCACAGGTACATCCACGGCAGACATTTTATCCTTGAAACGGATCATAAACCACTGATCACTATTTTTGGTTCAAAGAAAGGGTTACCCGTTTATACAGCAAATCGTCTGTTAAGATGGGAACCATTCTTCTCAATTATGATTTTCACATAAAGCACCTATCATCCAAAAAGATAATTCATGCGGATAGTCTATCAAGACTAGTACCGAGTCAAGAAGAAAGATTCGAAGAATCAATTATTGCAAATATCAGAGCAGATTATGAGGTGAAAAGCATGGTAAACAACATTGTAAGAGAGCTACCGGTTACGCTAAATGAAATTAAAAAAAGAAGCTGAAAGCGATGATTTCATTTAAGATTAAAAAAGCAAAATGGTAGCAAATGACCAAAAAGTGCAGGAGATTTTTTCAATAGGTGATGGAGTTTTATTATATGGTGAGAGTAGTAATACCAAAGAAGCTGCAGAAAAAATACTTCGGGATTTTCATATGGGTCACCGGGTATTAATAGAACAAAAGCTTAATGCGAAGCTTTGTGTATTGGAAAGGAATGGATGTGGATATCGAAAACATGGTTCATCGATGTAAAGGGGTGTGCGTTAGCAGCTAAGGCACCACCTATAGTACACAAACCATGGCCCAAGACGGATCATTCGTGGACAAGATTACACATTGATTTCGCTGGTCCAGTAGAATTTTTTTTACTACTTAATAGTGGTAGATAGTTTTACAAAATGGCCGGAAGTACTACGCTGTAAAAAAGCCTACGTCCAATACCACAACAACTTTTTTGCATGAACTATTTGCACGGTTCGGTGTGCCAGAGTGTATTGTGGTGACAATGGTACACAATTCACTTCTGAAGAATTTAAGGAATTTTGTGAGTTATATCAAATTAACCACATAACGACGCCTCCGTATCATCCGAGGTCTAATGGACTCGCAGAAAGATTTGTCGATACTTTAAAGCGTGCTCTGAAGAAAGCCTCAGGAGTTCCAACGGAAAAGGCGCTTCAGCAATTCTTACAAGTATACAGAATCACGCCAAACCAGAGAACACATTCAAACATGGCACCAGCTGAACTAATGTTCGCTAGGAAAGTTAAGTCAGTGTTTGACAAACTTTTGCCAGGAAAAATACAGTAAAAATACCATGTATACAGCGAGAAAAAGATACACTCCCGGAGAGAAGGTGTTTTTCAAATTGCTATAAAAACAACGTTGAGTTCTGGGAACGAGGCATAGTGGACAAAGAATCGGTGACCTGATTTACATAATTAAAGGGCCGAAGAATACTCATAAAAGGCACCAAAACCAACTTAAAAAAGATTACGGTATAGCGCAAGAAGAGTGTATACCGGATGAGGACGAAGATCCCATTGATATAATGTATGATATGTTTCAGGTAGAACCTCCACAGAATACACCTGAACCAAGAAGATCCGGTAGGAAACGGAAGTTGACGAACCCATTGAACGTGAATCCAAAACGGAAAAAATATTAAAATTAGGCAAATGGATCTACAAAGAAATAGCCATAATCATCAACCCATATAGGAAGCCAATTTGAAATCAAAAAGGGATTCCAAGGCTTTGGGAGGAGGTGTTGTGTATGATACACCTAATTTACATAAGTGGAGTACCGACCATATAAATATGGGTTGGTACCGGAAGACGAAGAAAGAGGATAGTAAGAAGAAGATCGAATCCAGAGACTCTGCCCGACTGCGATTTAGTCAACCCATTCTGCAGGAACAGTCTTCCCAAGAATATACCAAAACTAACTGTAAATATTGTGTACCTTTTCCTTGTTTCAATACATTTTGTTAACGTACATTTTGTGTTGTATTATTATTATTCCATGCTTATCCAAGTTTCAACAGATATATAGGGCCATTTCAACTATTTAGAGGAGACAGACATCACTTAAATATGGTTTTAAAATTTTCACTGAATTGAAAAAAATAACAAAGTTTATACGAATTCAGTAAATACACAAAAAAGAAATGAAAGACAAAGTAACGGATAACCTTAAAAATGTTAAATTTTTTGAAACACTTGGGGGCACTCTCCAATATACTACATAACACAGGGTTTTTTTAGCTGATATTTTGCAACATGAATTAAATAAAGTGCTTTCAGTAAACACCATGAACAATGCATACACACATGTATATATGAACATTCACTCGTGTATACTTTGAAACACAAACTTTCCACATTAATTTGTTATACATTATTGTCTTTGTCATTTGTAACCCTTTTTGTTTGTGAATATATATGAATTTGTTTGTACATATGTATCAGTCCTTATTGTTTCTTTTCATATTTATATTTTGTTTTTTTTTCTGGACTTTTCTAAATCATGGGATTTCAGGAGATGTGTGTTCGTCTAATATTCTGTCTGAGGAAGGATTTCTAATGGAGTCAGGTTGTGATTGAAAGTAAACTCCATTGTTATTTAAGTTATAATATATCTATCTTTCTCTCTTTTTCTCTTTTCTTTCTCTCTCTTTTCTTTCTCTCTCTTTTCTTTCTCTCTTTCTCTCTCTTTCTCTTTCTCTCTCTTTTCTCTTCTTCCAAGGAAGAATAGAAAATTTGGAGCAAGATTTGATAGAGGAAAATATAGGATGGGATAGATCAAAGGCAACTTCGATTGACATTATTGAATAGCTGGAAATTATAGCTCCAAGGAAACTTTATGTGTTGCGAGACATGAAGCTATTGGAGAAGAGAAACATTTAGGAGTTCGACAAAAAAGGGAGAAAGCGGGATGCTTAACGGGCCTTGAATTCATGAAGTTGGGAACCAGTGAATGCATCCTCAGAGCAATTACAAGCCAGGAAAGTATTTGTAAAAGACAGAGAGAGGTGATGGCACGTACATTATTCTGACTATCATTCAACTTCATTGTCTTTGGTTCCGGCCATTGTATGCCCTGGCCTTCTTCAGACTGAACCCTTATTTCATCCACTTGTTCTAGTTCTATGTGCATACATCTTAAGGATTGTCTCAGTTATTTCTCTTTAACTCAATTCTAAATTTTTTTTCAAATTGCTGTGGTTTTTATTGAACTCAAAACTTTTGGATCTAGTGATTTGGATCTAACCAATTCTTTTAAATGAAAAATTGTTGAAGAGACAGTCCGAATGATGTAAATAATACAAAACAAATACAATACCTCATTTGAAGATCAATAGATATACAAAACAATATTAGTATTGCTTTGTAATAAATGAAAAACAGGGTGTTTTTGTTCTATATTTCTTTAAAATTTTAATTACTTGTTTTTTGACTTTTTAGAGAATTTCATTGTTATATCCATATATCATTTGAGACTGTCAACTATCGATTTTCACAGAATGATGGTGATGTGTCTGTGTTGTTCCTTTTGACTACTTCTTCCTAATAAAAGGTCATTTTTATAATGAAGTTTCAGATTTTAGAATGATGAAATATCATATATCATCATTATCTGGCAAAATTATTTTTTAGAATGATGAACTTTTTTATAAACATATTTACAGGATAATGAAATATCCTTATCAAATGTCAAGTTTGTAAAATTGTTGTTTTTGAATGATGACATATCATCATCATTTTGGTTTTCCTTTTTTGGTCATTTGTTTTTTCTCATATCAACCTCAATGGGTGATTTGATGCCGACAAACTTTTTTCCTGGTAATATTTTATGTCAAAAATTTATCTCTGTAATAATTATAATCTATAGCTAGTATATTATATTATAAAAATATACACAAATGGTAATAGTTTGTTTTTTTTCAAAATCAATATTTCTGGTAATAATTTTTACAAAAGATTTCTGGTAAAAACCTATTCATTTACACTATCAGAAGGCTTTTTACTTCAGTTTGGGGTTAACTATTTGCCCAGTGCACGGGACCCTAATTATGCTAACTAATTCGGGTGAGGCTGTGGACCTGGGAACACCAGCAATTAAGAGGTGGTTCCATGCTCCTCAAAACCTCCTGATCAGGCCTTGCTGTTGAACGTAGTTTATCATCAGAAATCAGGACAGCATCATCATTATGGATCATAATAAAGTCCTACCAGGATTTATTTATATTTCTGAAGTTATTCAAGATTGTAATGAGAAGATTTGTCTGAATTTAACAACAGCCCAAACAATGTAAATAGTGTATCACTGAGTTGCTCAGATTGTCGTCCTCATCTTTGTTGTCTCATTTATAATGTTCTTTAGGTGATATTTATTTGGGATTTCAAACAAAACTTTTATTTATTCCATAAGTTCAGTGTTCTAGTTCCACATGTCCAACTTTTTATATCTCAGTTTTAGTTAATTTCCCATTAAATCCATTCAAAAAAAGCATTTTGTTCTCTGGAATCCAGGGACCAGAAACTACAACTTTTTTTTCGATCAATCAACCAACACATTTTTCAATATATTTCATGTGTGTCAATTTGTGAAAGCGAAGCAAATAATTTTTTCCAAAGAGCCAGTCATAATTGATTAGAAGAACAGGGTTGATGCGGTGATACCCAGCAAAGAGGAAATTTTCTTTTTAAAGTTTTTTTTAGATAAACATTGAGAGGAAAAACTTCAAAAACTGATCAGACTTACCATTAGAACATCAGAAAATAGTTGAAACGAACGTAGATACCAAGGAAAAAGAATTGATGACATATATAAATCGGTGATAGCCTATTAAATGATATAAACCTGTAATGGAAATTAGTTGTATTTCTTGAAAAAATAGAGGATTATTTGTTTTTAATGAAATTCCTTCCAAATTTCATTTTTTTTCTCTAATTCCATAAACTTTTCTTGGCTTGGATCCTTTTTTGTTTTAAAAAAAAGAAATTTTTCTTTTTTCTTAATTTTTTTTTTTTTTTTTTCTTTCTTTGTTCTTTTATTGCCACTAGTGTTTTAAATTGTTTTTTCTTTAATCCATTAAAATTTTTTATAAGTCATTTTTAACTTTTTCATTTTCTTTCTTTCTTTTTATATATAAATTAACAATGGAATTTTTATTTTTTGAATAGTTTTTTTTTTATTTAATTATACTTTAAAATTTTCTCTTTTAACATCCTTCTCTTTCATTCTTTATTTTTCTTTTTTATAATTAAAATTTCTTTTTTTTAATCTTTTATTTCTCTTTTTTTTTTTCTTTTTTTTTGAAAAAAATAAGAAAAAGAAATATTTACATTGATTATTTCTTGAAATCTTTCCAAATTAGGAAATATTTTCTTTTTTCTTTTCTCTTTTTTTCTTTCTCTTTCTTTTTCTTTTTCTTTTTTTTTTTTTTCTTTCCTTTTCTTTTTTTCATTTGGGATTTCTTTTTTTTTTTTCTTTATTCTTTTTCATCTTTTTCTTTATATTTCAGAAAATCTTAAAACATTCTCTCATATTCAAAAAAATTTGTTTTTAAATTCTTTTTTTTTTTTCTTTTCTTCTTTTTTTTCTTTATTCCTAAATTTTTTTCATAATTTTTATTAATGAATCAAAGACTTCTTAATTGTTTCTCATTTTGTTTTTTTAAAATATAAAAAATTTTTTGCCTTTTTTTTTTAAGCCAATTTAATTTCAATATATTATTTTATAATTATTCTGATATATATCCTTATCTTAAATGTCATATTCACAACTGTTCTTTAAATTTTCATTTACTTGTTTTTCCATAATTTTCAAAATTTATTGTTAACTATATTTATCAGACTGTCAACTATCGATTTTCCTAGAATGAAATTGATTAATCTGTGTTCAAAAAATTTTTTATGATCTTTTCTATCACATCGCTTAGAATGAAATTTTAGTCAAACTTGAATCAAATTATCATCAAAATTTAAACAAATATATTATCTAGATAAAAATAAGGCTATATATAATTTAAATTTTATATCTATATATTTGTGAGTGTTTAGATTTTTTTTTTCATAAAAAAAAAATATTTAAAATCCACTAATGAAAGTTTTTTCTATATAAAAATGTTTCATTTTCACTAGGGAATGATTTATCAAGAAAAATCTGGAGATATTTATTTTGTTCACAACTTTATTCACAGAATTAATTTAGAAAGGAAAATCTTTTATTATATTTAAGAAAATATTTTAGAATTTAAAATATATATTAAAAATTTATCTATTGGATAAATGAAAAAGTAAACTATTTAATACATTAAATCAATATAAATAACTTGATCCCAAATTCTAAAATTTATATTATTTGACTTATTTTATATAATTTAAAAAAAAGGTACCCATATAAAGATAGCTTTTGGGATTAATGAAAAATTTTTTTTTATTTACAAATAAATTTGTCTATTTTATATACATTAACACAGGCTCTAATTTGGGACCAGAGAAAATTTATATAAATTTTGAATCCAAACTATCTATATAAATTTTCTTTGACATAAATTTTTATTCTAAATTAAAAAACAAATTACCATTTTTTTTTCAAATTTGTGCATTATATATTATTTAAAAAAAAACAAAATTTATTTAAAATGCAGATATTTAAAAAAAAATCCAATGTAAATTAACATTTAACCCAAGAATTGATAAAATTTCACTTTCATTTCCTTTTTTTTCTAAGTTGATTTGAAAAAGATTTTATTCCTTTACAGCATTTTTAGAAAATAAAGTGACATTGTTGAAATTTTTCTGTTATAAAAATGCATTGAAAAAATTAAAAAAAAAATAAAATAAACAATTAACTCAAGATGTTTAAATATATAAAATAATAAATAAATAAATAATTACACAAAAATTCCATGTTTACTCTTTCGTGTCTTGAAATAATAAATTACGTCATTTAGCATCCTCCACAGTTTATCTTTCCTTACACAGAAAATTTTAATATTTCAGAGCATTCTCAAATTCAACATTTGAAAATTTAACAATATTTTTTCTTCACGTTAATTCTGTGTATAAATACAAGTTATGAATATAAAATCTTTTGTTTACATGTTTGATAAATATTCCTCAATGCAAAAAAAACGTTGGTATGAAAGGTTTTCATTTTGTCAAATTCATATAATAATATATATTTTATTCATATCTAATATTTTTATATGTTTTAAATTTATCTTTTTGACTTTTATACAGGTTTCATCAAAAAATATTTAAACAATTTTTTGATTTCTTTTTAAAGAAAAATTGACATTTAAAACTTTGAATTAAATTTTATTAACATAAGGTCAAAAAACTGTATAAATGATCTCATATCAATAATTCCTTTTAGATCTGAAGAATCTTTTTTCCTATTTCAATGGTTTTTTTTGTTTAATTCATTGAATATGAACATTTATATATTATATATATATATTATATATTACATGCATATATGATTATGCAAAATGATCCTGTCACAACTGTCCTTGATAAAAAAACAATTAGAATGAACTTACAGACACACACACACACATCAACACATATACACACACAAATATATATCTATATATATATATATATATATATATATTAAAATGATCAAATTCAGATCAAAAATCCAACAGGATGATAAAGGAAATTTATATAAAAAGACACACAAAAAATATAATTTTAAGTAACACACATTGGCACACACACAAAATATATATATATAACATTCTTTTATATAATATATATATATTAAAGATCAAATAGAATTCAGAAAAATTTAAGACATAAAAGAACAAATAAAAAGACAATTCAAACACACACACAAACATAATATATATATATATATATATATATATATATATATATATAAAATATATATTTTATTCAACAATGATTAGGCATTATTTTTTTTATACATAATTTAACATCACAAGGTTAAAAACATTTGAATGAAAATTAAATTTTTGATTAAAAAATTCATCATTAAATAAGAATTTCATTTTGCAAATTTTTTTGATGTCAATAAAACAAAACCATTTTTTATTTTTGACAAAATTCACTGCTTGGAAATTTAAAAAAAAATTAATCTTTCGTGACGTTTTAATTGTGCCCTAAATGTTTACATTTAAGACCTTTAAATTATCCAGATGTTTTAAATTGTTCAAAAAAATAGATTAAGAATCTGAATTTAATCTATTTTTGTTTATTTCCCAAACAATTGCGTAAAATCAAAAGAAAAAATTGTGAACAAAAAAATTCTTTTTCGCTTTTTAAAATAATTTTCTCTTGCTTGAAAACAAAAACGCGTTTTTGCTTTGATGTTTGAAATTTTGGATATTTGACCCCATTAAATTTTTTCTACGTTGCCTATTGGACTGTTATGAAAGATGATATTTTTGAGAAATATTGATTTGGCTCAAAAATTGTTAAAAGAAAAAAAAAAACATGAAAAAATCCAAAAGACGTTTGATGCTACTATAAGTTGACAGTTTTTTTTCTTTCTTTTTTTTTTTCAAAATAGTTGTCCAAATGGAAAAAATTTTGTGTTCATTTAATACAGGAACAAAAAAAATATAGCTTTCTGAACACAAAAAGGAAATGGATTGTTTTTAGTTCATTAAGTGTTCCTTGTTTTGGAAAATATTTTATATTTTTTAATTATTTTAAAAGGAATTTTGTCAAAATTTGAATTGGAAGTAACCTGTTATTATTTATGGGTGCCATTTTGTGAAATTATTAAATTCAACATAAACATGATATCTTTTCAAAAATGAAAGATACTTGCCATAAAATTTTCTTAAATAAACTGTCATTCCTTTTTTTAAGTAGATTTGTTTGTCAATCAAAACTGTAGGACTCAAAATCAATTTGTAGTAGAAAATTATATTTGATGGTTCTTTTTATTTTGAAAATTTGGGAATTTTTTTTGTTGGTATTAATGAAAATTTTTAATAAATATTCATTGAATTCTTTATAATGGATTCAAGTCGGTGATGTAATATAATGTTTTTGACGTCTGTCTATATTTGGTAATATTGTTATCAGTAAACCCTCGATGTATTTTCTGCACAAAGAATTATGCTTGTTTTTTAATTAGGAAATGGCATCTAGATTTCAATGCTAAAGAACATTTTGTTCCTGTTTATTACAAAAGTGTAAAAAAAATTCAAATATTTCTCTTTTGTGTTCATTCAAACAAGAACAAAAAATATAAGCTCATCTGAACATTTGCCATGTGTTATAGTGTGGTGGTACTGAGCAAGCGAAGGATGGATGTTATCAATTTTTTTCTAAATAGCAAATGACCAATAATTTCTTTGCGCACCAGTATCGACACGCATATGTTATAATAAATTTGAAAAATTTTTTAAAAAGAATATAATTTAAATTTCCACCAATTTAAACGGCCCCGCTTTTATCCAACAGAAATTTTCAGCATACTAACTCAGATTAATAACAACACACATAAATAGAACGATGAATTCACTTCTGGTCAGAAAGCCTTTATTTTACCGTCATAAAAATGTCGACTGAATTCTTTTTCACCCATCATTCCGAATCCAGTTTTCCCCTTCACCAACGGAGATAAAAATTCCTATTAAAATTGCATTGACCTTCCTTTCATCTCCTGGGACCTGCACGCCTAAACTCAAGTATTCACAAAATGACATTTTTAATTCCTTTCATAATCAATGAATTTTCTTTGAATGAACATTTTAATAACGGACTTTGTGCGTGTTAATCAAAAATCTCCTAATACTTATCATTGATGTGTATTTAAATATAAATTGTAAATGATATACCCTAAATTTTCATATTTTGTTTGTTTATGTTATGGTGACTTCTCAATATGATTGCTCTCTTGTTGAACCTTTCCAAACTAGATAGAATATCCAAAGTGACTTCTTGTCTTACCTACCTTCTTAAACTTTACAAGTACAAATTCCCAACGAATATGGTCTATTTAAAACACATACAGTAGCATACCTACGGACGATAATGGGTATGTCCCCATTTACATAAATACAGTAGTAAATACTGTATGTTGATCTGCAGTTAGAGATTCATTGTGAAATTCACTTGACTCACTTCTAGCAGTTGACTACTTCTACGTGCCTCTGGCGAATCTTATATGTGTTGTTCTTGTCCTAAGTATTATCGTTCATTACCAACCTTCCATAGTTTACAACACCATGGAATGTTATTGCTTCATCAGTGTTCCTTATTTTGCCTAGTTTATATTTAAAAAATTGAACCCTGTAAAGGTTCAATAGTATTCAAATTAATAGGCTTCTTGAAATCCTTCATTTGAAAAGATTTACATTATTTAAAAACAAGTGTAAATTATTAAAATTAAAGTTATATATATGAGTGGATGCTGAGGTCAAATCTGAATGGCGACAGTCTGTTTCATGGCCTCAAGCATGAAGCAGACGGTCGCCAATCAATACTGACCACTGTGTCTGCTCTAATGCATAAATACACATTCTCTATATATGAATATATTTGCATTTTCCAAAAAATTCATCGAGAAAATGTCCTTTAAATTTGGCATCTCAACTTCAGACAATTTAAAAAGATCAAAATGTATTTAAATGCTATTTTCTAAAAATATTGAAAGGGTAATTGTTCTGATGCCTGGAGAATTTGGTACCTCGACCACGTGAACTTAAGAATATTACTAGATTGGCAATTAGGTCTCATTATTATACTGTTTTCCTGCACTTCTCACCTGTGGAAATCACTTCTGAGTTCTTACTTAACCTGTCACCGATTGCTAGACAATTTTTTTCTCGTCAGAATCTATCTTACACATTTATAAGTCTACCATTCATTGTTGCTTTGAATATTGCTGCCACATCTGGTCTGGTGCTTCTGCTATATATTTAGAGATTCTTGATAAAATCCAAAGAAGAATCTATCTTCCATATTTATAAGTCTACCATTCATCCTTGCTTTGAATATTGCTAATACATCTGGTCTGGTGCTTCTGCTATATATTTAGAGATTCTTGATAAAATCCAAAAGAAGAATCTATCTTACATATTTATAAGTCTACCATTCATCCTTGCTTTGAATATTGCTGCCACATCTGGTCTGGTGCTTCTGCTATATATTTAGAGATTTTGATAAAAATAAAGAAGAATCTATCTTACATATTTATAAGTCTACCATTCATCCTTGCTTTGAATATTGCTGCCACATCTGGTCTGGTGCTTCTCCTATATATTTAGAGATTCTTGATAAAATCCAAAGAAGAATCTATCTTACATATTTATAAGTCTACCATTCATCTTTTCTTTGAATATTGCTGCCACATCTGGTCTGGTGCTTCTACTATATATTTAGAGATTCTTGATAAAATCCAAAGAAGAATCTATCTTACATATTTATAAGTCTACCATTCATCCTTGCTTTGAATATTGCTGCCACATCTGGTCTGGTGCTTCTGCTATATATTTAGAGATTCTTGATAAAATCCAAAGAAGAATCTATCTTACATATTTATAAGTCTACCATTCATCCTTGCTTTGAATATTGCTGCCACATCTGGTCTGGTGCTTCTGCTATATATTTAGAGATTCTTGATAAAATTCAAAGAAGAATCTATCTTACATATTTATAAGTCTACCATTCATCCTTGCTTTGAATATTGCTGCCACATCTGGTCTGGTGCTTCTGCTATATATTTAGAGATTCTTGATAAAATCCAAAGAAGAATCTATCTTACATATTTATAAGTCTACCATTCATCCTTGCTTTGAATATTGCTGCCACATCTGGTCTGGTGCTTCTGCTATATATTTAGAGATTCTTGATAAAATCCAAAGAAGAATAATCTTACATATTTATAAGTCTACCATTCATCCTTGCTTTGAATATTGCTGCCACATTTGGTCTGGTTTTTTTCTGCTATATATTTAGAGATTCTTGATAAAAATCCAAAGAAGAATCTATCTTACATATTTATAAGTCTACCATTCATCCTTGCTTTGAATATTGCTGCCACATCTGGTCTGGTGCTTCTGCTATATATTTAGAGATTCTTGATAAAATCAAAAGAAGAATCTATTTACATATTTATAAGTCTACCATTCATCCTTGCTTTGAATATTGCTGCCACATCTGGTCTGGTGCTTCTGCTATATATTTAGAGATTCTTGATAAAATAAAGAAGAATCTATCTTACATATTTATAAGTCTACCATTCATCCTTGCTTTGAAAATATTGCTGTCACATCTGGTCTGATCTTCTGCTATATATTTAGAGATTCTTGATAAAATCTAAAGAAGATATTGCAATATTTAATATTCCACCACCATTGCTTTTGAAATAGAAAATTTTCATTTGGTCTGGTGCTTTCTATATATTTAGAGAATAATAAAATGGTTAAGAAATTTTCTATTTTAAATATTTATAAGTCGACTTTCAGATTTTTGCTTTGAATATTGCGGGTACATCATCATTTTACATTTGGAATAGCTATATAAATCCAGAAATTTTGCTAACATTAAAGAACTAATATTTAAAAGTCTACCATTCAGGAATCAATTTTTAAAATCTGGTCTAAAATATAAAAATGCTTGATCAATTTATTTGAAATTTTTTCTTTTTTTTGTCGAAAAAATCCATTAGTTTTTCCCATTAATAAGTCTAGTATTCACCAATTTTTAATTTTTATTGCTGTCACATCTTTAAATATTTAAATGCTTCTCTCCAATATTTTTAAAGATTCTTTTTTGAAAAAAAATCAATGGAAAAGTATATTTTGTATTTAAAATAGTAGTAATTTTTAAAATTTTACATTGTTTGCTGCCTCATTTAACCCAAATTTAGTAACACATATTGTCCAAATTCTTTTAAAATATTTAATTATCTTTTCATATTTATAAATCTAATCGTTAGAAGTCTTTTAAAAATTGGTCTGGTCTTCTTAATAGTATTTTTTCAAATATTCTCTATGAACATATTTTAAGTAACCCCTTGCTTTCCTAGCCACATTTTTATTCTATAATTTGAAAAAATTAAAGAAGAATTTGAATTACGTGGAAAAAATCTTCTAATTCACCTTTTTTGAATATTTTCTATCATTTTTTTTTTCTCATATTTTTCTATAAAATAAAAGTCCAAAAAGATTTTTAAACAAATTTAAGAATTTAAAATTTTTGAATGATTAAATGGAAATTTATATATTTAAAAATTATTAAAAAAAGTTTTAAATTCTAAGTGAAATTTTAATTTCTAAATTTAAAATTCCATATTAAAATTGTCTTTGAAATATAGAAAAAATTCAAAATAATTCATTTGAAAAAATATTTTTTTATAAATTTTTTTTTGATTTTGGATCTTTTTTTATCTACCAACAAAGTAAATTTATACACAAAAAAATAAAAAAACCAGATTACGTTTTTGGAAATAAAAATACCTTGATAAATATTTTAATTTGGGAAAAATTATTTTATAAGAAAAAAAGAAAAAAAAAATTTTATTGAAAAAAAGAGAAAATAAACAAAACAGTTTTAGGAAAAAAATTTGAAAAAAAAACCTATATAACTTTGCCTTAAAATGTTTTAAAATTTATTTCTTTTGATTTTAATATTACCAGTCAAAATTTTTGAAAAAAAATTTTCCAACAAAATGATTTTTGAAAACTGGTCAAAAAATAAGATCATATAAAAAAAGCTATTCCAAATTAAAAAAAAAGAAAAATGTTTAAAAAGTTTGAAAAAAAATCTAGTAAAATTAAAGACAAAAAAAATAGGTCTTCAGGAAATATATATTTACAAAATGTACCTTTTTGAAATCTTTCAAAATTTTTTGAAATTATTTTCTTTAATGGTACCTAAAACTTTATGAACAATTCACAGTTTTATTTCAAAATTGCATCTTATCATTATTCTTGATCCTATTCATTTGAATTGGTTAAATTTTGAATTCACGAATTTTTTTTCAAACAATTTTTTTCTCAGATTATGTCGCATTCCATTTTTAAAAAAAAATTTAATATTGCTTTTAAAAATCCTAGAGAGTGATCTAATCAAAAATTAAATCTAGAAAATTCTTGAAAAAAGATATTTCAAAATTTAAACTTCATTTTTCTTTTATTATATATAAAATTTTGAACAAATTTTTTTTTTTAAAAAAGTCCATTTCTGAATATTAATGAAGCTAATCTCAATTATTTTCTTTTCAAAGAAAATGTATTTAAATTCATCTATTTTATTTTACAGAATTTTAAATCATTGTAAAGATTTTCTTATAAATATAATATGAAAAATATAAATATATATATATATTTCTTTAAAAATAAATTTAGAAAGCTTTTTAATATTTGCATTGAAAATAAAAATAAATAATTTGATTTATTTCAATTTTAAAAAAATTCCTTTCAAAATGATCTGATAAACTTAAAAACATTATCATTCAAAGAGATGAAAAACCAAAAATTGATTTATAAATATTTTTATTTTTTTTAAAAATTTTCACAAAAAATTTAAGTTTAAAAAAAATATTCCAAAAAACATTCTCAGTAATATTAAATAATACAGGACAAAACTAATAATTTTGTTTTTATTGTAATGATACTAAAGTTCTTTTTTTTCTGAGGTTTTTTGTAATAAAAATATTACAAAAGATAATATTTTCAAACAATGTAAATAGTGTAATAATACCACATCTCAAAATAGACAGATTACAGAAGGGTCAGGAGGTTTTTCTAATTAAATATGTCACAAACAAAGATGAAAACAATAGTCCGAATATTAAAACATTGTAAAATGTTTTTCATTTCAGAAAAATAAACAGAAACAAAAATAAAATATATTTTTGTCAGAATAACAACGACAATTCATCTTTTATAAAATGAAAAATGAAGAGAATATAATCATCCTTATTATAAAAACAGGTTGTTGTGTGTTAAAAAATGTACGTTTATATATTGGATCGGATTTTCTACATTTTTCAACCCCAATTTCAACAAAACTTGAAAACAGGACTATGTAAAATTTGCTTGGTGGTCATTTAACAGCATAACCAAAATGGAAAAAACACAATTGTTTTTTGCACAAAATCAACCAAAAATTCAGTGATTAATTGGCATCACGAGAATGAAAGGGGACAACATCACATCGAGTTATACTTATTATAAAACCCAGGTGATTTGTTTTGTGTGTGTGTTCATTTATATATGTGATCAGATTTAAAATATATATTTTTCAATTTGATTTCATTGAAAAACAAAATGAAACAGGTAGTGTTTCTAATTGTCTTAAAGATCTGGACTTTTTTTCTTTATTTTTAAATATCAGAATGCTTCCCCAAAATTCTCCAAACAAGACAATTGTTTATAAAAAAAAAAATTCATTCATTATAAGGAATCAAAAATTGAAAACAATATTTTTTTTGTTTTTTGTTTCAATGTTTATTGAATTCAGAACACATAAAAAGATCAATTAATATTAAGACATGATCTGTGATTTCATCAAGAAATTCGGTCTGTCAAAATATTTCAGAATCATTTTATTTTTCAGTCTGATTATTTTAAAGAGTACTGAAATTCTCATTTGTTAAAATCAGAATGGGATTATATTTTTTAAAATATTTAGAACGAAAAATGAATTTCTCATCTTTAACAATATCACAAAAGAAATCTGAACTCAACAAAAAATTCATTCAAGTGGTAAATACTGTTATATTTAAATTGAAAAAACCTCGACCGTTACGAGATGAAGACTTATTTAAGCGTGAAAGATAATGGTAGCAAAATTCGGAATTGAATCGTATTTAGGAGAATTCCAAGATAAATTACGAATTAAAGTCTTTTAAGCAAGAAAAACAGAATTCATCCATTTTAAAGGAAAAAACTAAAAAACATCCGATTGAAGAAGAAATAGATTCTATAGTTTTTAAAAGTTCGGCAATACCTTTTTATTTAATTTGAACAGCTAATGAAAAAAAACGGTTTGGACAAAATTATGATTTCTTTTTCCTTAAACACTTAAATTTTTAATAATTGGGTCATCGAGTTCACTATTTAGAAATTGGGAATTAACCATTTAATAAGGCTTATAAAAAAAACGAATCTATTCCAATATATTATTTAACTTTACAAAAATAAAAATTGAGACCGACTGTTCCTCCTGACTTATATTGAGCGAATATTCGTTTTTTGATATTTATATGTTCATCTCCGGACAAAGATATTTTATAAATTTAAAATTTTCGATTAACTTGAAAATATATTTACCAAAACATTGACATATTTCATCTGAAAACTATTTCAGACCTGCTTTTGAAATCATCTTTCATTTTTAACTTTGTTTATAAAAAGAAAGGTTTACATTTTTTTTATGTTGTCTTTAATAAATTTAAATTCACATTACTCATTGAAAATGTTTGAATTATATTTTTGAATTTTAATATATTTTAAATGGACATTAAAATTTAATAATTACGTTGTCGTTAAAATCGTAAATATTTTTTTCAACAAAAACCAGAATTTCAAAGAAAAAAAATCTGGTTTATTTACAATTTTTATTTACATCAAGGCGAAATTGAAAACTATAAATCCTTCAACAAAAATACTAAGAATTTAGAAAATTCTTCGGAAACCTTTTAAAACATTGAAATTAAACCTCTTTTTGCCATACGCTTCTGTTGTTATAGACCAGATAAAGGTTTGTAATTATTTATATTTATTTACATTGTTTCAAAACAAAATCCATAATCTTTATTGCTAAGATAAGGGTGTTTCAGGATCTGTCTATATTTCTCAGATGAGGAATTATTGTAACTATTTACACTATTTACCATTGTTTTGACTGTTGTCCTCATCTTTATTTGGAACCTTCAACATCTGGTTCTATTTCAAGATGAGATTTATTGTAATATTTAATTATTTACATTGTTTGGACTGTTGTCCTCATCTTTACACGAAAATATTTTAAAACATCTGTCTCTATTTCTCAGATGAGGTATTGTAACTATTTACACTATTTACAGTCGAGACTGTTGTCCTCATCTTTATTGCCATATTCACCTTCAACATCTGTCTCTATTTCTCAGATGAGGTATTGTAACTATTTACACTATTTACATTGTTTGGACTGTTGTCCTCATCTTTATTGCCATATTCACCTTCAACATCTGTCTCTATTATTTCTCAGATGAGGTATTGTAACTATTTACATTATTTACATTGTTTGGACTGTTGTCCTCATCTTTATTGCCATATTCACCTTCAACATCTGTCTCTATTTCTCAGATGAGGTATTGTAATTTTATTTACACTATTTACATTGTTTGGACTGTTGTCCTCATCTTTATTGCCATATTCACCTTCAACATCTGTCTATATTTCTCAGATGAGGTATTGTAACTATTTACACTATTTACATTGTTTGGACTGTTGTCCTCATCTTTTTGCCATATTCACCTTCAACATCTGTCTCTATTTCTCAGATGAGGTATTGTAACTATTTACACTATTTACATTGTTTGGACTGTTGTCCTCATCTTTATTGCCATATTCACCTTCAACATCTGTCTCTATTTCTCAGATGAGGTATTGTAACTATTTACACTATTTACATTGTTTGGACTGTTGTCCCTCATCTTTATTGCCATATTCACCTTCAACATCTGTCTCTATTTCTCAGATGAGGTATTGTAAACTATTTACACTATTTACATTGTTTGGACTGTTGTCCTCATCTTTATTGCCATATTCACCTTCAACATCTGTCTCTATTTCTCAGATGAGGTATTGTAACTATTTACATTATTTACATTGTTTGGACTGTTGTCCTCATCTTTATTGCCATATTCAATTTTCAACATCTGTCTCTATTTCTCAGATGAGGTATTGTAACTATTTACACTATTTACATTGTTTGGACTGTTGTCCTCATCTTTATTGCCATATTCACCTTCAACATCTGTCTCTATTTCTCAGATGAGGTATTGTATTTATTTACACTATTTACATTGTTTGGACTGTTGTCCCTCATTTTTTATTGCCATATTCACCTTCAACATCTGTCTCTATTTCTCAGATGAGGTATTGTAACTATTTACATTATTTACATTGTTTGGACTGTTGTCCTCATCTTTATTGCCATATTCACCTTCAACATCTGTCTCTATTTCTCAGATGAGGTATTGTAACTATTTACACTATTTACATTGTTTGGACTGTTGTCCTCATCTTTATTGCCATATTCAACTTCAACATCTGTCTCTATTTCTCAGATGAGGTATTGTAACTATTTACACTATTTACATTGTTTGGACTGTTGTCCTCATCTTTATTGCCATATTCACCTTCAACATCTGTCTCTATTTCTCAGATGAGGTATTGTAACTATTTACACTATTTACATTGTTTGGACTGTTGTCCTCATCTTTATTGCCATATTCACCTTCAACATCTGTCTCTATTTCTCAGATGAGGTATTGTAACTATTTACACTATTTACATTGTTTGGACTGTTGTCCTCATCTTTATTGCCATATTCACCTTCAACATCTGTCTCTATTTCTCAGATGAGGTATTGTAACTATTTACACTATTTACATTGTTTGGACTGTTGTCCTCATCTTTATTGCCATATTCACCTTCAACATCTGTCTCTATTTCTCAGATGAGGTATTGTAACTATTTACACTATTTACATTGTTTGGACTGTTGTCCTCATCTTTTATTGCCATATTCACCTTCAACATCTGTCTCTATTTCTCAGATGAGGTATTGTAACTATTTTACACTATTTACATTGTTTGGACTGTTGTCCTCATCTTTATTGCCATATTCACCTTCAACATCTGTCTCTATTTCTCAGATGAGGTATTGTAACTATTTACACTATTTACATTGTTTGGACTGTTGTCCTCATCTTTATTGCCATATTCACCTTCAACATCTGTCTCTATTTCTCAGATGAGGTATTGTAACTATTTACACTATTTACATTGTTTGGACTGTTGTCCTCATCTTTATTGCCATATTCACCTTCAACATCTGTCTCTATTTCTCAGATGAGGTATTGTAACTATTTACACTATTTACATTGTTTGGACTGTTGTCCTCATCTTTATTGCCATATTCACCTTCAACATCTGTCTCTATTTCTCAGATGAGGTATTGTAACTATTTACACTATTTACATTGTTTGGACTGTTGTCCTCATCTTTATTGCCATATTCACCTTCAACATCTGTCTCTATTTCTCAGATGAGGTATTGTAACTATTTACACTATTTACATTGTTTGGACTGTTGTCCTCATCTTTATTGCCATATTCACCTTCAACATCTGTCTCTATTTCTCAGATGAGGTATTGTAACTATTTACACTATTTACATTGTTTGGACTGTTGTCCTCATCTTTATTGCCATATTCACCTTCAACATCTGTCTCTATTTCTCAGATGAGGTATTGTAACTATTTACACTATTTACATTGTTTGGACTGTTGTCCTCATCTTTATTGCCATATTCACCTTCAACATCTGTCTCTATTTCTCAGATGAGGTATTGTAACTATTTACACTATTTACATTGTTTGGACTGTTGTCCTCATCTTTATTGCCATATTCACCTTCAACATCTGTCTCTATTTCTCAGATGAGGTATTGTAACTATTTACACTATTTACATTGTTTGGACTGTTGTCCTCATCTTTATTGCCATATTCACCTTCAACATCTGTCTCTATTTCTCAGATGAGGTATTGTAACTATTTACACTATTTACATTGTTTGGACTGTTGTCCTCATCTTTATTGCCATATTCACCTTCAACATCTGTCTCTATTTCTCAGATGAGGTATTGTAACTATTTACACTATTTACATTGTTTGGACTGTTGTCCTCATCTTTATTGCCATATTCACCTTCAACATCTGTCTCTATTTCTCAGATGAGGTATTGTAACTATTTACACTATTTACATTGTTTGGACTGTTGTCCTCATCTTTATTGCCATATTCACCTTCAACATCTGTCTCTATTTCTCAGATGAGGTATTGTAACTATTTACACTATTTACATTGTTTGGACTGTTGTCCTCATCTTTATTGCCATATTCACCTTCAACATCTGTCTCTATTTCTCAGATGAGGTATTGTAACTATTTACACTATTTACATTGTTTGGACTGTTGTCCTCATCTTTATTGCCATATTCACCTTCAACATCTGTCTCTATTTCTCAGATGAGGTATTGTAACTATTTACACTATTTACATTGTTTGGACTGTTGTCCTCATCTTTTATTGCCATATTCACCTTCAACATCTGTCTCTATTTCTCAGATGAGGTATTGTAACTATTTACACTATTTACATTGTTTGGACTGTTGTCCTCATCTTTATTGCCATATTCACCTTCAACATCTGTCTCTATTTCTCAGATGAGGTATTGTAACTATTTACACTATTTACATTGTTTGGACTGTTGTCCTCATCTTTATTGCCATATTCACCTTCAACATCTGTCTCTATTTCTCAGATGAGGTATTGTAACTATTTACACTATTTACATTGTTTGGACTGTTGTCCTCATCTTTATTGCCATATTCACCTTCAACATCTGTCTCTATTTCTCAGATGAGGTATTGTAACTATTTACATTATTTACATTGTTTGGACTGTTGTCCTCATCTTTATTGCCATATTCACCTTCAACATCTGTCTCTATTTCTCAGATGAGGTATTGTAACTATTTACATTATTTACATTGTTTGGACTGTTGTCCTCATCTTTATTGCCATATTCACCTTCAACATCTGTCTCTATTTCTCAGATGAGGTATTGTAACTATTTACACTATTTACATTGTTTGGACTGTTGTCCTCATCTTTATTGCCATATTCACCTTCAACATCTGTCTCTATTTCTCAGATGAGGTATTGTAACTATTTTACATTTATTTACATTGTTTGGACTGTTGTCCTCATCTTTATTGCCATATTCACCTTCAACATCTGTCTCTATTTCTCAGATGAGGTATTGTAACTATTTACACTATTTACATTGTTTGGACTGTTGTCCTCATCTTTATTGCCATATTCACCTTCAACATCTGTCTCTATTTCTCAGATGAGGTATTGTAACTATTTACACTATTTACATTGTTTGGACTGTTGTCCTCATCTTTATTGCCATATTCACCTTCAACATCTGTCTCTATTTCTCAGATGAGGTATTGTAACTATTTACACTATTTACATTGTTTGGACTGTTGTCCTCATCTTTATTGCCATATTCACCTTCAACATCTGTCTCTATTTCTCAGATGAGGTATTGTAACTATTTACACTATTTACATTGTTTGGACTGTTGTCCTCATCTTTATTGCCATATTCACCTTCAACATCTGTCTCTATTTCTCAGATGAGGTATTGTAACTATTTACACTATTTACATTGTTTGGACTGTTTGTCCTCATCTTTATTGCCATATTCACCTTCAACATCTGTCTCTATTTCTCAGATGAGGTATTGTAACTATTTACACTATTTACATTGTTTGGACTGTTGTCCTCATCTTTATTGCCATATTCACCTTCAACATCTGTCTCTATTTCTCAGATGAGGTATTGTAACTATTTACACTATTTACATTGTTTGGACTGTTGTCCTCATCTTTATTGCCATATTCACCTTCAACATCTGTCTCTATTTCTCAGATGAGGTATTGTAACTATTTACACTATTTACATTGTTTGGACTGTTGTCCTCATCTTTATTGCCATATTCACCTTCAACATCTGTCTCTATTTCTCAGATGAGGTATTGTAACTATTTACACTATTTACATTGTTTGGACTGTTGTCCTCATCTTTATTGCCATATTCACCTTCAACATCTGTCTCTATTTCTCAGATGAGGTATTGTAACTATTTACACTATTTACATTGTTTGGACTGTTGTCCTCATCTTTATTGCCATATTCACCTTCAACATCTGTCTCTATTTCTCAGATGAGGTATTGTAACTATTTACACTATTTACATTGTTTGGACTGTTGTCCTCATCTTTATTGCCATATTCACCTTCAACATCTGTCTCTATTTCTCAGATGAGGTATTGTAACTATTTACACTATTTACATTGTTTGGACTGTTGTCCTCATCTTTATTGCCATATTCACCTTCAACATCTGTCTCTATTTCTCAGATGAGGTATTGTAACTATTTACACTATTTACATTGTTTGGACTGTTGTCCTCATCTTTATTGCCATATTCACCTTCAACATCTGTCTCTATTTCTCAGATGAGGTATTGTAACTATTTACACTATTTACATTGTTTGGACTGTTGTCCTCATCTTTATTGCCATATTCACCTTCAACATCTGTCTCTATTTCTCAGATGAGGTATTGTAACTATTTACACTATTTACATTGTTTGGACTGTTGTCCTCATCTTTATTGCCATATTCACCTTCAACATCTGTCTCTATTTCTCAGATGAGGTATTGTAACTATTTACACTATTTACATTGTTTGGACTGTTGTCCTCATCTTTATTGCCATATTCACCTTCAACATCTGTCTCTATTTCTCAGATGAGGTATTGTAACTATTTACACTATTTACATTGTTTGGACTGTTGTCCCTCATCTTTATTGCCATATTCACCTTCAACATCTGTCTCTATTTCTCAGATGAGGTATTGTAACTATTTACACTATTTACATTGTTTGGACTGTTGTCCTCATCTTTATTGCCATATTCACCTTCAACATCTGTCTCTATTTCTCAGATGAGGTATTGTAACTATTTACACTATTTACATTGTTTGGACTGTTGTCCTCATCTTTATTGCCATATTCACCTTCAACATCTGTCTCTATTTCTCAGATGAGGTATTGTAACTATTTACATTATTTACATTGTTTGGACTGTTGTCCTCATCTTTATTGCCATATTCACCTTCAACATCTGTCTCTATTTCTCAGATGAGGTATTGTAACTATTTACACTATTTACATTGTTTGGACTGTTGTCCCTCATCTTTATTGCCATATTCACCTTCAACATCTGTCTCTATTTCTCAGATGAGGTATTGTAACTATTTACACTATTTACATTGTTTGGACTGTTGTCCTCATCTTTATTGCCATATTCACCTTCAACATCTGTCTCTATTTCTCAGATGAGGTATTGTAACTATTTACACTATTTACATTGTTTGGACTGTTGTCCCTCATCTTTATTGCCATATTCACCTTCAACATCTGTCTCTATTTCTCAGATGAGGTATTGTAACTATTTACACTATTTACATTGTTTGGACTGTTGTCCTCATCTTTATTGCCATATTCACCTTCAACATCTGTCTCTATTTCTCAGATGAGGTATTGTAACTATTTACACTATTTACATTGTTTGGACTGTTGTCCTCATCTTTATTGCCATATTCACCTTCAACATCTGTCTCTATTTCTCAGATGAGGTATTGTAACTATTTACACTATTTACATTGTTTGGACTGTTGTCCTCATTTTATTGCCATATTCACCTTCAACATCTGTCTCTATTTCTCAGATGAGGTATTGTAACTATTTACATTATTTACATTGTTTGGACTGTTGTCCTCTCCTTTATTGCCATATTCACCTTCAACATCTGTCTCTATTTCTCAGATGAGGTATTGTAACTATTTACATTATTTACATTGTTTGGACTGTTGTCCTCATCTTTTATTGCCATATTCACCTTCAACATCTGTCTCTATTTCTCAGATGAGGTATTGTAACTATTTACACTATTTACATTGTTTGGACTGTTGTCCTCATCTTTATTGCCATATTCACCTTCAACATCTGTCTCTATTTCTCAGATGAGGTATTGTAACTATTTACACTATTTACATTGTTTGGACTGTTGTCCTCATCTTTATTGCCATATTCACCTTCAACATCTGTCTCTATTTCTCAGATGAGGTATTGTAACTATTTACATTATTTACATTGTTTGGACTGTTGTCCTCATCTTTATTGCCATATTCACCTTCAACATCTGTCTCTATTTCTCAGATGAGGTATTGTAACTATTTACATTATTTACATTGTTTGGACTGTTGTCCTCATCTTTATTGCCATATTCACCTTCAACATCTGTCTCTATTTCTCAGATGAGGTATTGTAACTATTTACACTATTTACATTGTTTGGACTGTTGTCCTCATCTTTATTGCCATATTCACCTTCAACATCTGTCTCTATTTCTCAGATGAGGTATTGTAACTATTTACACTATTTACATTGTTTGGACTGTTGTCCTCATCTTTATTGCCATATTCACCTTCAACATCTGTCTCTATTTCTCAGATGAGGTATTGTAACTATTTACACTATTTAGATTGTTTGGACTGTTGTCCTCATCTTTATTGCCATATTCACCTTCAACATCTGTCTCTATTTCTCAGATGAGGTATTGTAACTATTTCCACTATTTACATTGTTTGGACTGTTGTCCTCATCTTTATTGCCATATTCACCTTCAACATCTGTCTCTATTTCTCAGATGAGGTATTGTAAATATTTGTACTATTTACATTGTTCGGACTGTTATCCTCATCTTTATTGCCATATCCACCTTCAACATCTGTCTCTATTTCGCAGATGAGGTATTGTAACTATTTACACTATTTACATTGTTTGGACTGTTGTCCTCATCTTTATTGCCATATTCACCTTCAACATCTGTCTCTATTTCTCAGATGAGGTATTGTAACTATTTACATTATTTACATTGTTTGGACTGTTGTCCTCATCTTTATTGCCATATTCACCTTCAACATCTGTCTCTATTTCTCAGATGAGGTATTGTAACTATTTACATTATTTACATTGTTTGGACTGTTGTCCTCATTTTTTATTGCCATATTCACCTTCAACATCTGTCTCTATTTCTCAGATGAGGTATTGTAACTATTTACATTATTTACATTGTTTGGACTGTTGTCCTCATCTTTATTGCCATATTCACCTTCAACATCTGTCTCTATTTCTCAGATGAGGTATTGTAACTATTTACACTATTTACATTGTTTGGACTGTTGTCCTCATCTTTATTGCCATATTCACCTTCAACATCTGTCTCTATTTCTCAGATGAGGTATTGTAACTATTTACATTATTTACATTGTTTGGACTGTTGTCCTCATCTTTATTGCCATATTCACCTTCAACATCTGTCTCTATTTCTCAGATGAGGTATTGTAACTATTTACACTATTTACATTGTTTGGACTGTTGTCCCTCATCTTTATTGCCATATTCACCTTCAACATCTGTCTCTATTTCTCAGATGAGGTATTGTAACTATTTACATTATTTACATTGTTTGGACTGTTGTCCTCATCTTTATTGCCATATTCACCTTCAACATCTGTCTCTATTTCTCAGATGAGGTATTGTAACTATTTACACTATTTACATTGTTTGGACTGTTGTCCTCATCTTTATTGCCATATTCACCTTCAACATCTGTCTCTATTTCTCAGATGAGGTATTGTAACTATTTACACTATTTACATTGTTTGGACTGTTGTCCTCATCTTTATTGCCATATTCACCTTCAACATCTGTCTCTATTTCTCAGATGAGGTATTGTAACTATTTACATTATTTACATTGTTTGGACTGTTGTCCTCATCTTTATTGCCATATTCACCTTCAACATCTGTCTCTATTTCTCAGATGAGGTATTGTAACTATTTACACTATTTACATTGTTTGGACTGTTGTCCTCATCTTTATTGCCATATTCACCTTCAACATCTGTCTCTATTTCTGAGATGAGGTATTGTAACTATTTACATTATTTACATTGTTTGGACTGTTGTCCCTCATCTTTATTGCCATATTCACCTTCAACATCTGTCTCTATTTCTCAGATGAGGTATTGTAACTATTTACACTATTTACATTGTTTGGACTGTTGTCCTCATCTTTATTGCCATATTCACCTTCAATATCTGTCTCTATTTCTGAGATGAGGTATTGTAACTATTTACACTATTTACATTGTTTGGACTGTTGTCCTCATCTTTTGCCATATTCATATTCATAAATTTTATTTCTGAGATGAGGTATTGTAACTATTCACTATTTATTGTTTGGACTATTGTCTATTTACATATTTAGGTTTGGACTATTGTGAGATGAATTTATCAAAACTATTGCCATGTTTGGACTTTGTCCTTTCTCTATGTTTCAACACAGTTTTTCTGACTTGCCATTGTAACTTATTTATCTATTTACATTGTTTGGACTGAATAGTACTATTATTGCCATATTCACCTTCAACATCTGTCTCTATTTCTCAGATGAGGTATTGTAACTATTTACACTATTTACATTGTTTGGACTCTTATCCTCATCTTTATTGCCATATTCACCTTCAACAACTGTCTATATTACTGAGATGAGGTATTGTAATTATTTACACTATTTGCATTAATCGGATTGTTGCTCTAATCTTTATTGTCATGTTTGATTTCTGAGATGCTGTTGTAACTATTTGGCCTTTT
Source organism: Acanthosepion pharaonis (assembly GCA_903632075.3). Lineage (NCBI taxonomy): Eukaryota > Metazoa > Mollusca > Cephalopoda > Sepiida > Sepiidae > Acanthosepion > Acanthosepion pharaonis. The sequence continues at coordinate 540,797 of CAHIKZ030001451.1, forward strand.
CATTGTTTGATCTGTCATCTTTATTTCATAGATGAGATATTTTGATAATTATTTAATTATTTACATTATTTACATTGTTTGGACTGTTGTTCTCATCTTTATTGTCATGTTCACGACGTTTCGGCTGTTCTATGTTCTGGCGTTCTGCAGGTGATTGGAACAATACTGAACCCTTTATTTCATCCACCGGGCTAGACTGTTCTAGACTTGAGTTAAAGGGAGATAACTGAGACACCCAGAAGAGGCATGGCATGTGGAATTAGAGCAACCTCTCACTGATGGATGAAATAAAGGGTTCAATTTGAAATTCTAATCAACTGAAGAATATTATAGACAGAATGTTCAAACATTGTGAACATGACAATGAAAGATGAGAACAATAGTCCGGAAAATGTGAATAATGTAAGTAAAAATGTATTTTTATACTTTCAATGTGTTTTGTTTTTGTTTGGGGTTCCACTATTTGCCCATAGCTGGGACCCTAACAGGTGCTACCACCCAGGGACAGGGTGGAACTGAGAACAGCAGCAATTAAAGGGTGGTTTCACCAGTTCAAGCAGACAGAGCATACTGACAAAAAAGAACTTTACTAAATAGATGTCTTGCTGAAAATGTTTATACAGAAATTTTACAGAGGTAAGAGGACTTTTCTGATAATTGTCTTTTCACTGTTCAGAGAATGGGTGTTCGTCTCATATTTATAATTTTGACTGAATTATATTTTAGCTTAAACAATTTGAATTTCTTGTCCTGGTGAGTTAAAAATAAAGAAAAATAAAAATCCTGTGTGCGGCAAAAGTAACATCCTTTTCTTTTTATTTAACTTTTATTGGACAAAAATAAATTAGAGCAATTTATGAAAATTTGTAAGTATTGTCACATCAAAAGAACATGATTTGTTATGATTAAAAAGCTATTTAACAGTATCTGTCTATATTTCTGAGATGAGGTATTATGTACACTATTTACATTGTCTGGACTATCATCCTCATCTTTGTTGCCATATTTATCACAATGTTTCAGCTGTTGTATGCTCCGGCCTTCTTCAGGTGGTCGAAATGTCGAACTGAACCCTTTATTTTGCTCGCTGGACACATGGCACAGTGGATAAAGCCATTAGTTAGATCCAGTGACAGGACCCAAAGAGTGTGAGTTCAATACCTGGTTAAGGTGTTGGAGAACTTGGAGAGGGAAATTAACAGGCGATAACTGATATCCATTAGACATGGAACAAGAACAGTCTACCTCAGCGAGCGAAATAAAGGGTTCAGTTTGACATTCCAACCACCTGAAGAAGGCTAGAGTATACAACAGCCGAAACGTTGTGTTAAATATGGCAACAAAGATGAGGATGATAGTTCAAACAATGTAAATAGTGTAAGCTATTTAGCATGTTCAAAATGCTTCTCTTCATGTTCGTAACAATGCTGAACCTTTTCAGCAAACTTCAACAAAGTATTTGACACATTTCTATATTAATTTCTGACAATTTATCAGAAATTGCTTCTTTTAATCCAAGAATTATTTTCAGTGTGAGCCTGTAAATGAGATCTTTTGGTCCCCACCCCACAAGAAAAAGTCTGGCGGTGTTAAGTCTGGTGATCGTGATGGCCATTCAACTTCTTTTTATGTGCCCTGTCATTTCAGGACATAGGCAATCATGCTTCTCTACCTCTCTCTATACCTTGCAGCTCTCAACAAGCT